>CAUYRT010056049.1:0-53835 GCA_963574885.1 Lepilemur ruficaudatus
GCCAGCAACGAAGAAGCCTGGAGAGCAAGTGGTGATGAATTCACCAGAGGCATTTTCCACAGCTTGTTGAGAATTGAATGTTTTTGCTTGCAAGAAGTGGTCCAAAGCCTGGAAGAAGTTGTAGTCGGTGCAAGGTCTGGTGAATACTGTAGATGACAGTGAGTTTCCAAGTCCAGCTTCTGTGGTTTGAGAAGAATTATTTGTGTGATATGTGGTAGAGTGTTGTCTTCCAAGAGGATTGGCCTGTCTCTATTGAACAATCACAGCATCCTCATCATTTCTTCCAATTGGTTGCTGTAGACATCTTCTGTAACCGATTGATCAGGTTTTAGGAAGCTGTAGTGGATAATACCAGCACTGGACCACCAAACAGACACCATTAGCTTTTTTTGATAAATAATTTGGTTTTGGACTGTGTTTTGGCACTTCATCTTTATCCAAACATTATGCTGAATGCTTACAATTGTCAAAAATCCACTTTCGTCACACATGACAATATGGTGTAGAAATGGTTCGTTTGCCTTTCTGTTGTGACAACAAAGAATGGCAAGCTTTGAGATGATTTCTCTGCTAGTGCTAGTTTAATTCATGCAGAACCCATCTATCCAGCTTCTTTACATTGCTGTATTGTTTCAAATGGTCCACTATTGTTGTCACAGTACTGTCAAACCTTGCTGCTAATTCATGTATAGGCTGAGATGGATTCACTTCCACTACAGCTTTCAGCTCATCATTTTCCACCTTGGTCTCAGGTCACCAACGTGGTTCATTTTCAAGACTAAAATCACCAGAACAGAGTGCCTTAAACCATCAACACACTGTGTATTCATTAGTCACATCCTTCCCAAACACTGAATTGATATTTCAAACTTCATCGGTTTGACAATGGAACTCATATTCGAAAATAACACAAATTTTTAATTTATCCAAGGTTTCACAAAAATTGCTGTAAAAAAACTTGAAAGATAATCACAAGGCAAACCATCAATTTGAAAGATTGAGGATGTACCTTCACAATAAAAATAAAGCAAGAAGTGTCAAAGTGAAATGTCAGAGATATCAACTGTCAAACTTAAGAAAATCGGACATTTCATACTTGATAACCTAATACTTATCTCCACAGTTATGTTTCACTAATTTCCTTTTTCTGGAGAGAATTGAAGAAGGAGGCCCTGGAATTGTCTTTAGCTCTGTGGTGAACTGCTAATTTGAAACCACAGGGTGCTCTTTGAGAAACTGCAGACTTGCATCTGATAACCATTTTATGGGAATGTATGTTGTCCCTTTAGTTGTGGTTCCCCACAAAATGCCACGATGAGTGACATGCTTCCAGCAGATGAAAGCTCCGTGGTAGTCTGTGCCAGAGACCTCTGACTATGTCACTTGGCATTTGCTGATTACTGCCTATTTTCTATATAAGTGAATGTCTCTGAGCTACACTTTCCTTTGAATTTTTGCTATTCCAATGAAATTCACATGTGGTCAAATGAAAATGCTAATTCCAAAGTGATGTAAAGTGGACTAACAGAAGTAAATTCTAGTATTTTAAAAAGATACAGGCAAGATTTCCAACAATGGGCCTTTTATTATTATTGTTGTTGTTGTTTGGAAGAGTATTATCTTAGCAAGATGTCGGTACCTCCATGAGCACTGGGCTCTTATTTTCTGTCCATTTAAGAGAAGAAAAGTCAGAATTTTAAAAGGGATAGAAAATAAAATAATAATTGCCAAACCCCAGAAATCTACTATGCTCTTAAATAAATATAATATTCTCTTTGAAAGCCAGTATAAAATGGTGAAGTGCCCTATCTCTGGAGCTGGACTGTGTAGTTCAAATCATAACTCTACCACTAGCAAGTCCCAGGATTTTGGTCAAATCATTTCATTTTTGTGCCTATATAATGGGAATCTATAAAATGGGAATACTTATAGTACCATAGAAGGTTTTTATTATGAGTACAAAAGGCTCTGAGACTATGAAAAATCTATGATTTCTCCTATAGTACACCACCTTCCATGCTCCCACCTGCTAAAGGACTGAAATTGTCACACAGGAGGCAAGAGATTGTTTATTCTCTATTTACTGAGTGCTTACTCTGTGATGAGTAGTATGCTAGATGTCAGAAAATGAAGGTTAAATAAACATATCCACCACCCTTCAGACACTTGCAGTGGGGTAAAGGACACAAACACACAATAACTATTGCAAGTCTACTGCTTTTATAGAGAAAGCATATTAGTAGGAAGGTTATGTTCTTTTTGGTTTTACAGAGAAAAGTATGTTTGGGCTGGATATGAAAGAAAGATTAATGATTGGGTATTGCAGACAGAAGAAATAGCATGAAAAAGACAGAGACAGGAAAGTACACTATGTCTTTGGGTGCACATTTGCAAAAACAACCTCATCTTTTGTTGGTCCCGTGCGTGACAAACTCACTCATAACACTTAAAATGTCATAATGACAGGGATCATTTCATCTCTGTACATCCCTAGCAGAATGTCCTACATATAATGCAAGTATAAGAAGCATTTGGTGAATTGGTTGGAAATGAAAATGTGATTTAGATGTTAAGTACTATAGATTTCAGAGGAAGGATTGATTTGTTTTATTCTGGGAGTTTCATGGAGATTTAAAATGAACTGGCAAAGAATCAATAGGGTTTTTTCCCCTAGTTTAATTTTTGGTAGAAAGTAGTCAAATTGAAGCAAAGAGCATGAGGAAAATGCACTTTTAATACCATTCAAGTTATCCTTTGGGCTCTAGGAGACAATTAGAGTGGCGTATATACTGGTTCTGTGTTATTCACCTCTTCTTTGGCCAATCATCATTCCCTTCACCTTAAAGAGGTCCAGAAGGGGCTCTCAATTATGTGTCCTATTCCCAGCCTACAGGGATGAACATAAGATTGATGCTGATCAATCAAGGTATGACATCTACCTGCCCTTACTAATATGTCCTGGGAATGGCAAGTGACCAAATGAGACCAATCAGAATCACCCCTAAGATAATATAGTCTGTTCTGGGAGAGAGATTCCCTTCATTTTGAATCAGGGACTGTGACATTTTCCTATCAAATGGGAAGATTCTGTCTCATAATGAAACCAGTAAACCAAGAATGGGAATTCTACAAACATAATGTGGTACTCTGTCTTCAAAATTTCCTGACCAGTTACATTAGAGGATAATGTACCTCTCCCTCTCTTTCTCCCTCTTCACTCCCTCCCCTCTTCCTCTTTTGTTGGTTTGAATTTAGTTTCTGCACTTTTAATAAAAGAATTCTTTCTAATATTAGATGAGTGGCAGAAGTTAAGAAACCATCAATTTGGGAATCAGAGGTTCAGGTAACATATAGAAGTAAATTCTAGAAATTGAGCAAAGAAGCCAGGAAGCCAGAATTAGACTCACTATGAAAAACTGACAAGTTAATGAGGTATTGATAGAATCTAATGTTACTTCTATTCTGTCAAAGGTAATATCATATGACCTCAAACCAGGACTTGAAAGTCATGCTACATGAGCAAGATGCTACAAAAGCTAAATATATAGTTTTAGTCATCAGTGACTGTTTACTATTTTCAATAATCTTTCATTCATTTATAACCCAGTCATTAATTTATTATTAGGACATTCATTCCACAGATAATCATATGACCACTTTAAAGAGTGTGGGAGACACTGGGTACAGTCTAGAGAACGGGAGAGCTAATTAGTTTCTAGTGGTAGTACTATACATCGGAAATTATTCCCTTCAATTGAAGAAGTCCCCTGAAGCATACCTCCATCCAATATTTCTGCCAACTACTGTTCAAACAATTGTTGTGTAATCTTCCATGCTGTAGTGATGTCACGATGTCCTTCACATTGTCAAAGGGCTTCCACCAGTTTCTAATTGCCCTCTTATCTTTACCACCTATTTCCTCAACCTGTATTTGAAAAAGAATTTATCATGTAACCTAATGCTGTTTTAGCTACACTGTAACACATCTACATTATCTCTAACACATCTTTCATCAGCCATCACAACTTTAAAAAAGTCTACAGAGTACAATACAAGTGGAGAAAATAAAGCTCACAGTAAAGTGAACAACATGTGCTGCACATTGCTTAACATCCTCACTTCACATTACACGGTGGAGCATCATTGCCTGAGGCTATTTAGATGTGGCTCACCAAAGTCCACTGCCCCAACTCTGGCTGAAAGTACAAGTAAATCAAATAAATATTAAAAGCATAGTGTACTGTGTTGAGGTACTATGCATAAACAAAAATACTGCAAAAACAAATAGTTTTTAAGTAATCAGTGCTGTACAGAGAGTCATTCAAGAGATATATGTGTTTTTATTATAGGTGAAGGAATTACATTAAGAAAAACCTGAGGGTAAACATGAGTAAGGTTTTATGGAAAACAGTTAGAAACTTAGTTAAGTTAGAGTAAAAAGTGTGTACAGGAAAGGAAAGACAAGTATTAATCTATTTGGAAAGGCAGTTTAGAGGGAGAAAGTTTTGGGTGTGCATTGCCACCTACTGTGTTGAAAAGATCAAAGCAAATGATGGAAATTAGTCATCATTGACCAAATTGACTTCCCTGCAATCACTTACCATGCATCTCCTCAGCAACTATAGGTATTTTTCAATTTTACTCTAGTGATGTGCAATACACAAGGTAGGAAAAAAGCTCAACACAGTGATTGCATACTTAGTGCAGGAGTGGCCCTGTGGCTCCCCACATTCTGGCACCAAGCTGCTCAGCCACTGTAGCTGTGGCTTTGGCAGGCCCAGGTGCAACATGAGCCAGAGTGGTTGTCCCTTCAGAGGGCACAGGCATTTAAGTGCATCCATGTGATGCCATTTCCACTAGCATACAGCGTGCACAAGCCATGGGGTGGTGGCTACCTAAACCGAGATTTTGAAGAATGGAGCTGTCTTCTTACCAGCAATGAAAATGAGGGGAGGGGGCACCACTACACACAATACATTGATACTATTTTCACTTTAGTCAGTTAATTTTCTTTTAAAGTAATTTAAAATAAGATAAACTATCTTCCATATTTACCTTCATTTAAAACATCTTAGAATATTTATCACTTTCTGTATATTTAAATTTTTTTCTGGTATCATATGTCTTTTGACTTAAGAAATTATTTTAAAATTTCTTTCAGTGAAAGTTACTGAAAATTATTTCTCTCAGCTTTCGTAAATCTAAAAGTCTTTATTTTATATAAAGCCTTTATATAAATTAATAATATGTATAATATGAGTAATATGAATATGAATAATATGTATAAAACAATGCACATTAAATAATATATTAAATTATATGTATATAATATATATGATATGGACATGTCATTCATCTTTTCTTCTCCTTCCAGTACTTGTAAGATGCCACTCCATTGTCTTCTGGCTTTCATAATTTCAATGATAAGTCTGCTGTAATTCATGTATTTCCTTCTTTGTGTTTACTGTGTCTTTTTTCTCTAGATACCTTCAGGTTTCTCCATTTATCTTTGGTTTCCAGAAGTTTTAATATGATGTCAATAGTTGTTCTACTTTTTTTTTTTTAGTCTTATTCTGTTTGATGTAATTTTGGCCTTTTAGATCTGTGATGTAATGTCTTTCATTATTGCTTCTCCCATTTTCTCTTCTCCTTCTGGAATTCCAACTTATATTTATTAGATATTTTGAAATTTTTCCACTAGGTTCAGATGCTCTATTCTTTTTTGTTGATTTCTCCCTTTCTTTCTGTCTCTCTCTGTCTCTGTCTCTCTCTCTCTCTCTCTTTCTCTCTCCCTCTCTCTTCCCCCCCTCCTCCTTCAGTTTGGGTAATTTCTATTGATCTGTCTTTGGGGTCATTGAATTTTTTCCCTGGCCATATTGAGTTTACAGATGAGCCCATCAGAGGCACTTTTCATCTCTGCTGCTTTGTTTGTTTGCTCTGTAGAATTTTCATTTGACACAATATTATAGTTTTCATGTCTCTGTTAAAATTCTCCATCTGTTTATGCATATTTTTTATTTCATCCTCTAAAAATTTTAATATATTGATCATTAGAATCATGTAGAATTAAGTAAATAGTATTACCTTTACTTTTGGTTCCCAGTAGTTGTATACATTCACACTAACCTACATTTAGCTTTTAATAATTTGTTTAAAAATTTTAGCTGAATTCTTCTTAGTCCATTTATATGATACTCATTATCATTTCATCCTATACTTTGCCACTAGTGTTTGTGTTCCATCTCTCTATAGACTCTCTTCCTTGTATTTCAGTCTGTGTGGCTGACCACTAGCTTCAGTTCTTACTGGGTTGAAGAAAAGTTATTATTTTATGCTCTATCCAGCTTTTACTTCTTGTTAAGGTAGGTGGAGCAACCGTCTGTCCAGTTTGCATAACTTTATTACTTATTCTTTTAACAAATATTTATGAAGACCTATGTTGTTTCAATGATTACTCCATGTGCTGGAGTAAAAAAAATCTAGTCTCTAGCTTCAAGAAACACACAGGTTTGAAGGATACATTTTTCATATTTTAATTCAACTTAGAAAATTCTATTAAGGAAATATGAGCAAAAAGAACTATGGGGGGAAATACAGAACACAGTAAACAATTCTATACAGAAAGCATACAATTGATCCTAGAGACAGTTACATTTGAGTTGGATTTTAAACAACAATTCTTAGCTATGTTGCAGAATATTCAGAAGAGAACTTATGTGGAAGAAATAAATTTGAGAAAGTGGAGAACTGTGAAAAGTCTATTCTGTCCAAGGAATAGAAGTTTAATATGACAGAAGCACAGAAAGCATAGACAAGAAGAGGATGTGTGTTGAGTAGGGGTCATGTAGGGAAGAGATTTTAAAAGAAAGCCAAGGTGGCTTATTTTGTTATTATTATTCTTTTATTTTGATACAGTATACATGGAGCATACAAGTACTTGATAATACTTGGTGGGTAGATGCAAGTATTTTGTTTAAACAAAATGTCTCATTTTTCCTTCAAGGATCAGTATTCCTGGTTCTATAGAACCAGTAATTCATACCCACTCTCCCACTCTATTTCCCTTTTCAATTCACTGAAATTTTCTATTTCCATCTTTCCTGTAATTTTAAATTTTAAAATAAGTTTAAATTGCACAAAAATCCATACTTGAAGCTTCTCATGAATAACTGGAAGAGCTGGCAATTCTGGATGGGATTCTTCAATGATAGTGGTAGCCTGGGACTGAGAGGTAGTTTTTTTTCTTTGAGAAGGTCCTGTTCTCTTCATAGTCACCCTCTGTCCTGCTGCACAATATTAACTTTAATCTATAGCATTTAGAGTTTTTTTTTTTTTTTATCTTTGCTTTTGTTATCTTTAACCACCCTCCTTCCTATCTGCCTTCTCCCTGTTCCCACGCCTTATGCAGGCCATTACGCCCTAGACATTGTACCTGTCTGGGCTGTTTACAAAAGCTCAGTATCAATGACATCCCACGAGTTAGCATTTACAAGGCACATTCACATTCAGGATTTTATTACTTGCCTAGTGAGGTGAACATAGCTGATATGGAACATCTTCTGTTTATGTATGTGTCAAATATTTGCAGAAACTGGAGGCCCCTAGCATAGAGCTAATGAATACTAAAATTCAGCTAAAAATTCACTTCTTTTGTCATTTAGTTCCAGACTCTTTCCTCTAAGACACCAGGTTTCACATTTTCAGCTATTCTTTTTATAGCTCCAACCATCACTAAGCAGTTCATTTCTTTCAATAGCCTCTCACCTCGTTGCCTTTCTCCAGGTTTCCACACATTTTTGGTTTTCTTATTCTGTCTTTGTCATTAACTTGAGGTAGACTGGAATGAAGAGAATGCAAATTGTTTTTAGTAATTTAAATATTTGTTCTCCCTTCCCCCTCCAAAATCAACAAAAGCTGCTGAGTCTATGCATTTAAAAGTAAAATTTAGACCAGTAATTATAATTATGGAGTTGAGGAATTTTCAATGTTTTTTCATTTCTTCCTAGGCTTATCAACTCAGAGTTGAAATCTGAATTCCCTATCCTCTTTTTCCAGTATTTTTATGTGAGAACTACAAATTTATTTATATAGCACACCTAATAATCATTGGTAGGGTGATAAAAATCAGTTGACATACTATGTAAGTCTGTCTTTCAAAACATAACAATACCTCATGGCATAGATTCCCAGAAGAATCTGTGAATGTTGCCTTTTAAGTAAGACGTATTTTTAAGACAAGCAGTTTTTTTTCCCTACCCCGAGGAAAATTTAAGAATTCGGACAAGATCAACTCAAGTATGAATAATGCAAGGATTTGCCATTTGTATGGAATAGGTAGGGCTTACCCTTTAAAACATCATTATTTATGAATTTGACTTTAGCTGCTCTGTGATTAAATCTTTTTTTTTTCCCTGGCCAAATATTTGTGACATGAAAAATGGAATGAAATTTATCACTAATTTGATACTGCCAGAAGTATGTTAAGTAGAAAGAAGTGACCTCATGAGGTGAAGGGACATCACATTTAGAAATTCATGGTGCCATCCATCCACAGCTGTCCTCTTTGCTTTCCTGGATACTTCTGCTCCACTCGTGAAGTTTCTCTGTTGGAGGAGATTATGGCAGAGTACAGACTCAAACCTGAATCTATCCTCCTCTTTCATCATTAAGGAAAATAAGCAAGTATAGTGCCTAAAACAATGATCTACATCAAATAAATGTATTCATGGTTTTATATTTAACAAAATTTGTAGGTTTTAGTCAAAGGGTAAAGAAGTGCTATAGGTTGATTTCTTCACCTAGAGTGGTTTGAGTATCCAGAGTCAGCATAAATATGAATGTGTCTGATGGCAACTGGCATCTTTTATTCTCATCACCTCTATGCAGTTTCACACTCACACTGGCATCTTCTCTCAAGGCCTGATAAGCTGCCAGGAAATCAGGTCGAGCTGTGGTATCAAATTGAATCACTCCTGAGTAGTGGATGGATAAATTATCTCAGGTTGTTGAAAGTCATGGTGATAGTCTAGCTTGGGATTCACAGGCTAACCCATCAAGAGCTCCTTGTGGTTCACTGGGAAGCTGCTGGACAGAGGACTTCTGTTCTTTGCTGGGTGTTACCTAAAGGTTTCCCTCAGTTCCTTGACGGGCTTCCCCAACCTAACAACTTGCTTTGTCAAAGCCAGGAAGAGAAAGAGAACCAACTAGCAAGATGGACATAATGACTTTTATACCAAACTACAAGACTGACATCCTATTACCTTTGCCATATTCTATTGGTTAGAAGCAAGTTACTAGGTTCAACCCATACTGAAGTTGAGAACATTGCATAAAGGTGTGAAGACCAGGAGGCAGGTGTCACTTGGAGGCCATTGTAGAAGTCCGTCACACAACTAAAATGCATATGGAATGTTTGTGTGAGGAAGTGAATATACACATTGGGTAAGTAAAGAAGACACTTGTCTCAATGTTATAAAACCTGTATTTGAGGGTCACTTAACAAAAACCTTACTAGCTCCATGAGTTTGGGCAATTAGGCCTGTTTCCCATTTATTAAAATGGATATATGTTTTTTATGTTTTTTCTAATCTGGTATTATTTCCATTTCTTTTGGCAATAGAATTTGCTTTTCTCTTGCTTTCCTGCTCTCAAGCCAAGTGATTAAGGTAGAGTTGGCATCATTCCCCCACTCCTACAGGGATGGCCATAGGAAATAGGCCTGGTCATTCAAAGTCACAGTGACCATTTCGGGAAGGAATACAAAATCCATTCCATGTTCATGAGAAGCACGCCTAGTACTTTTTTTCTGGGCATATTAGGAAACAAAAAGCCTTTTTATAATGAGGATGAGGCTCAGAGAATGTAAGCCTGAAGTTTCCTGTGGCCATCTGGCTACTGAGTAGGAAAAGCTTGCATGAGAATAAAGCTAACACAATAATTCAGTACTGAGATACAGAGAAAAAGATGGATCCTTTAAGATATTGAAAATCTGGATCCAGCCTTGCCTGAAGCCAGACAACACTGACTCTTTAGTTATATGAACCAATACATTTCTGCTTAAGCCTACTTGAGTTATGGCTTTGGCCATTGCCTGACTCATCCAGCATCTAGAGCCATGTGCAAAGCACATACAACTGGTTTTCAACAAATATACACTGACTAAGGTATGATACGAGTAGTTTGGGGAAGGTTAGCATTAAGATCCAAGGAACAGGGAGTTAGAACATATTTCCACACTGAGCCTTCCCCAACCCTAAAATCTTATGGTTGGCTGCTTCTGAAAACACCTCTTTGAGGCTTCCCCTTTGAACTCATGTCCAGAATATTCAGGAATGGCTTAGGTGGCTCTCTTCATTCATTCATCACTATTCCCTGGCTCAATGCCCTATAGGTAGGCTGAGCCTCTAAAACTCTATCTCTCAGCAGCCTCAGGCACAGGAAGTTAGCCCATAGAAGTTCCGAAAGGAAAAAAAAAAACACCCAGCATATAAGATCCAGAGCAGGAAGCAAAACTAATGAAGGAATGTCCTCGGCTTTCACAGGAAATTATTTTCAATCCGCCTCTATAAAAAGTAACAGATTTGACCCTTCGTCCCTCCCCACCTCCTGCTCCACTAACCTCCTGATAGAGGCAGTGGGAGAGCTGGGGGCCAGACCGAGGCAAGGAAAGACAGGCCACTTTTCACAAAATGATCATCAGAAACCAGTCGGTATCTGCTAGAGGCTGCCAAGAATAGTTAAATATAGAGAGGTGCTGAATTGGACAATTTTGGAAAAGATTCATAGCTATTACTAGTGATTACAGAAGGAAAGCATCTCTTTCTGATAAGAAACAACAGACCAGGAAGAAAAATTAGGTTCAGCCAGCTTTTCTCACTGTAATAAGACTGTTGATCAAAGGAAGTTCAGATATCTTATGTAAATACTTTGATTCTATTTTGATACAATTTTCAGATTGAAAGGTAAAGAAAGGCTGAAAGATAACCAATGTTCCTACACACCAAGATCCAGGACCCATGCCAAATCTACTGAAGAAACTGGTTCATTTGCATTTTTCTTTGCAATTCATGGCAGCTAGAATCTGGTAGGGTAGCCCAGAAAACAGGCTGCTGTGTACCCTGGAGCATTGCGAATAGCCTGTATCCATCACCGCTAAACCTAGAAAGAGCATGCTCAGGTGCAAGATCCAGGCCACCAAGGGTCAAAGCATCATGATGACTAAAGGGCTCAGGTGATAGGATATGACCTGTGGTCAGTGCACAGGACAGGCACTGATGCAAGATAGCAGCCCAGACTCAGGAAGAATTGCTCTTGCCTTGTCCATCATGCCTCTCTGAGATTCATGAGGCCTGGGGCCACTTTTCTCTAACTGTCCCCTCTATCTCCAGTGCCTAGCACATTGCTTGGCAGGCATATTTGTTGATTATGTAAATAAATGACTTAATGAATAAATGACTGCTTCTGACAAAAAAAGAGAAAACATTTAAAGCTCCATGATCAAGATGGAAGGAATCAATGGTTATGTTTAAAAAAAAAAAAGAGAGAGAGAGAAAGAAAATATTTAAATCTCCATGATCGAGATGGAGTTAGAAATGTTTTTAGAGTGCTTCAACAAAGAAATGATTCCCAACATCAGCACACGATTTTTGGAGATTTTAGTTTACAAAGAGCTTTAGCATTTAATATATGATTTGATCATCATAATCCTAGGTGACAGATGACAATCCATCATCATAATGTTAGGTAAGCCAGACATTCTTTCATTTATTCACTCAATCAATACCAGTTCATGTTATTGCCAGCCAGGTTGTTAGCAATTTGGCATACAAATGTGATCTACTTTTGTATCTACTTCTTGATCTACTTTGTAGATCACAGGGATGTGATCTACTTCCCTGTCCTCAGAAGCTCAAGATCAAGTAGTAGATATTTATATATATATGTATATATATATATACACACACACACACATACACACGTGGATATGATATATACACACGCACACACACAAATAATTACAACTCACGCATTTATACAAGTAATTATGATAGAATGTGGCAAGTATTAATGGAGGAACTAAGAAAGCATATATAGGTCATTGAGTAATTTGCCAATGGGAGCCAGAAAAGGGTTCATGGAAATGATAACAAGTTGAAGGTATAAAAGAAATTGGGCAAATATCCAAAGTTGGGGATAGAAAGAGTAACCACCAAGTATCGTTTGACTCAATAGAACAGGGGATACTTGTTGAATAATGGGTAGAATATGAGACCAGAAAAGAAAGGTGAGGCCAATTATCCAGGGTTGGGGAACATACAACAAGCTTGAATCTTGCTTTGCAGGTCATGGGAGCCATTTAACAATTTTGATGGGAGTAGGGGGATAAGGTGTTCAGATTTGCATTTTATTATCCTGATTTTCCATAAGGGGAATCTGAGCGATAAAGGTTAAATGACTTTTCCTGGGTCGTAGGGAGAGTAATAGGAGAGCCAAATTTTTGCTGGACTGGAGATGAATTGCCAAATATATACTTCCTCTTTGCAGCTTAATCATTAGAGACAACTTTTGTCATGTGGAAAAAAGAGTTAATTATAATCAGACTGGAAATTCAAGTACCTGAAAATCTTTAGAAGGGAAAGTGTAGGGAATGAACAAGATAGAATAGCAGATACAAAACAATTCTTATCAGTCTGAATCTGTTTTACACTTTGCTCCAGACTCTGCAAATTAGCACTGACACAATGAATCTTTGTAAATTAATGAGAGTAACAGCGGGAAAGAATCAATAAGCCACTCTTATTCCGAAACCCTCCTCGGTAATAACCTTAAATGAACCTTGGAGTCATGACCCCAGACTAATAGCCTGCTTCATATCCTTTGAACAAAACAATTAAATAATCACATTTCTCTTGGCCCAACTTCCTGAATGAATTAATTAGATTAAAACACAACTTGTCAAGGTCCCTTGAGAGGAAGGGGTTTGCTGAATCTGTTCTCTCTTGGCCTCCTTGTTTCCAATGGCATGTCCTGCTTTTGTGCAAAGGGAGCCTGTTACCTGCCCTCTTTGCCATGCACCTGATCTCACTACTTCTAGACCTGGCTCCCTTATACCTTCTCTCACATGGACTCCTCCACCTACGGCATTCTTCCTCCTCTACTGGACAAACATCCACTTCTCGGTTCTAATTATGTTCTCTTACAATATAGAAGCCAGTGGATAACTCTTCTTGGCTCAATTTCAACATCTCATCCATCCATCCTTCCATCCATCCATCTATCCATCCATCCATCCATTCAATTTTTGTGAGAGATGGGCTCAAATCCTTGTTCTGTCATTTCCTATCTCTCTAATCCTAAACAAGTTACCTAACCTCTTTGTGCCTCAGTTCCCTGATCTGTAAAATAGGGATGATAACAGGAAATACGTTGTGTGGCTTCTATGAGGATTGAATGAGTTTATTGGTGTGAAGCGATTCAAATAGTGCCTGGTTCATTTAATGAGCTACTTCCTGGTACTAGGGTTTTGGAGATTCAAGTATGAAAATGGCATTGTTCCTGCTACAAAGTACTTAAACACAAAAGAAACCCAATCATACATCAGGTTAGATGCATTGGCATCCTAAGGGCACGGAAGCCAGGATGACCGCAGCCAGACAGGCCACACGTTCCTCAAGTGCTGCCCCTCACCTTGCAGTCATCTTCCCAGATCCCCAAAAGCCTTGTCCCCTCACTTCCTCTGGTCTCTGCCAAGGGATAGGCCTTGTCTGGGGCTCCAACCACAGCACTGTATCACTCTCTGTTCCTTTTCCCTGCACTATTTGGCTTCATAACATTTATCACTAGTTGGCATAATATACATTTACTAATTTATTTGTTTATATCAGTTGTTCTCAAAGTATGGTCCTTGAGCTATAGGCATCACCTGGGAACCTTTTAGATATGCAAATTTAAATAATTTAACTTTTGATATTAGCATACCAATAACTTTTTTTTATTGGCTTAAAATTCCATTTTCTTCAGCCAATCATGTTACTTTGTATAAATGTAGTAGGTTCCTAAGTTATCTTACTTTAAGTAATAACATATGAAAAATTCTTGGTATTGGGCACTCTTTTAGCAAAGATAGCCTGGGTTTTTCTGAGGTAAGAAATCTACCCCTTTAGAATGATTTGTTTAAACAAGATTTACTCATTGTTCAAGCCAGAGGTTGAATGAGGTTTGGGGAGGGGGTGAAGCTGTGCTTCACATAGTAACTACAGGGACCCAGCTGAATTCTCTAACATCTCGACATGTGGCCATGGGGTCACCACAGAGGGGAGAGCTGTCACAAATTCTCCTGGAAGTGCCACATGCCAGTTTCCTCACAACCAGAACCAACCTCATGCCCCTCCTCAAGGGGCTGGAAGGAGATGGGCATTCACTCAGCGGGTACCATTTCTGCTGCAGACTTAGGAGACGCTCAGCAAATGGCACTGGCAACCAAAGGACTCAATATCTACCACTTTTAAGCTTTATTCTGGACCAATCATTGTGCTGTTAACAATGCATTGCCTCATTTAGCATCACAGCAGTCTTTGAAATCACACATAATTATCAATATTCTCCTTTTATAAGAGAGGAAATATATAACTTGTCCAGTGCCTGTCAGTAAGTGTAACAGGAAGGATATAAATAATATATCTTCCACTTTACCCTCCCTCTGCCCACCTTTATAGAGCTCACATAACATTTATAGTCTCAGCTTGAGAGCACTGGGTAGTCATTTCCAAGGTTAGATGTTATTGACCTATACTAAGTGGTCAGATTCCCCTGTTATTTATTGTCATAGCACTGTAAGTTTTCCTTCAGATACTTTTCCTAATTTTAGTTAATCATTGGTTACTCTCTGTCTCTGCAGTAGGATGAAAGTTAGCAGTGGGATGGAAATTTCACTCGGGCAGGAGAGATGCATGTCTAGTGGACCATATACCTCCTCCACGGAGCATGGTGTCCTACACACAGTGAGACATCAGTAAATATCACCAAATACATGACATTCCCTTCTCTACTGTTTTTCTATTTTCATTCTTCTGACCCACCCCACACTTTGGCAACTGTCCAGATTCTTCCTGGTGTTAAAACTCTGGCCTTAAACATCTTTTCCGTATTGATGCAGCATATCTCCCTGGCTGGACCCACTGTTATAACCCATATACTCCACGTCCCTTAAAATACCTGCCTAGCAACCTCTCACTACCTTTAAAGGATGATTTTTATTTGGAACCAGAGATTTAAAGGTTCTGATTTATCATGGAGAGGAAAGAGGGCATTCTAGATGACAGGATGGGTATAATCAAAGACAAAGAGCCTGGCTTTGAGTAGATTTTATATTTCAAAAATGCAAAGAGTTCTAGTTAAAACCGTGATCTCAGGTGTTTTGGTTTTATTTTTCCAGACTCCTGGGTTGATAGCCACTAAGCTACTTTGATTACTGACAGCACCCATCCCTTTTCTCCAAAGGATTATGTTCCCATAGCAACCACACTTCAGAAAACAGTCCTTGCCCCTTTGCTTGGGAAGGTGGAGAAGAGTGAAGTGAAATGAAGTAGCTTTTATTTAGCTACTGAGAGCCAGGCCCTTTGCCCACTGCTTTTTATACCACATTTGCTTCCATGCATTAGCCCTGAAATGCACCACATTTTGTTTTCACTTTATAGAAGACGGGATTAAAGTTAAGTGCATTGTAGTCATATGAACAAACCCAAACAGCAAATCAATTCTCAGACGTAGGTTTGGCCAACTGTCAAGATAGTGCCAATTTTATTGCACTCTTGTTCCTCCAAGCGTGGTCCTAGGGACCTCAGCATGAACACCCTCTGGGAACTGAATAGAAATGCAGAATACCAAGGCCTTCCCCTGCCTACGTACTGAGTCAGAATCACACACACGTTAAAGTTTGAGACACATTTTGTGCTATACCAGTGTTTCTTAGCTGCACATGAGAATCACTTGGAGAGTTTTAAAATAGTCCTCACTTCTGGGTCCCACCCCCAGAACAATGAAGCCAGAGTCTCTGTGGGTGAGCCAAGGAGATCAGTGTGTCTTAAAACCTCCCTCCTCCCACATGATTCTAATGTGTAGTCTGAACTAAGAACAACTGCCCTGCACCTCCCTGCCCGACCTCACTGTGGGGAGACATATATTCACCCCTCTTCTGCAAACAGAATCCCCTTACTATAAGAAACTTGGTATACCCAGATAAAGATCACTAATATATGTTGTGGTATGGAAATAAAGCCTAGAATGCAACAGAACTATGAAGACTGTTTGTTTCTGTAAATGTTACTCTAAAGGATGACAGTTTCCCAAGCTCAGCTAAAAGAAAAAAAAAAATCACTTAAGTCAAATGCCTCTTTTCTTTTCACTCATATTGCAGAGCTGTTTAAAGGGAGACTGATGAAACCATGCTTTATAAACATTTAACTCCCAGATTGCCAAAATACTAGTAAATGTCAAAGAGGTCTTTAAAAGTCCCGTTCCTTTTAAACAGGAAGTGACAACCTATTAGAGGGAAGATAGTAACAGGTGGTAAAGTAAAATCATTCAAGCCTGAAAATTAAGCCCTTAAAATCATACTGGCTTCTCATCTCAGGATAATGAGATGGAGAAAATGTTTACTCTTTTAGCATGTGGTGCAATATTCCTCTTAAGGGAAGACCAGTTGGTGCAATGAAAATACATAGAAAGAAGCCCCCTTGGAGTAGGTGAGTTCCTTAGGGATGCAGGTAGGAAAGATGTTGTGGCTTCAGAGACAGAGAACCCATCTGCTTTATAGGAGGCAAAGAGATCAAGGGGAAAGAGATTGAGAAAGAAAGAGAGGGAAAGAAGAGGTGGAGAGAGAGAAAGAGAGAACAAGAGAGAGAAATTCTACATGCCCAGTGCTGTAACACTTTACCATGAATTCTAGTCTGATGCTGGGTATAACTGAATTTCTTTTATAAAGTGGTAATGGGACTTAGTTCTGATTTTAGGTTTATATGGGACCAATTCAGAGGTAGGATCTGAAAATAGGATTGTTAGTCCTTGGGCATTTGCTAAAATCTTGGAGAAGATTTTGCATGTGCCTCAGCTTTGGAAGTTAGAGGGCATGTGGAAATTAATCCAGAAAAAAAAAAAAAACAACAATGTTCTGACTAGCTTCAGCCTGGTGTATCAGGCAAACATGTTGTTTTCTTTCTTGCATTGCCATAGTAACATTTGGAGATTTTGTTGTTATAGTGAGTGGATTGCCGTCTCCACCAAATAGGAAGAGTCAGTCAACTCCCAAATAATTTGGGGAGTTTTGGAATAATCAGGAATTTACAAGACATTATGTGTTGTGGTCCTTTAGGTAAAATTGGGGAAACTTCAAGGAGGCTAGAGAGAGAATCCTTCCGCTAGGCCCCTTCCTCAGGGGACTGCTCCTCGCTGTGTTTTGTTTGTTAATCCCACATGAACTTGCCTGTTTTCCTCATTTGTTTATTTAACAAGCCTTGCTAGCTAGTGTCTGGTCTCCACCCAGAGGCTATGGAGGACCTGCCGAGGGCAGTAGCCTCATGTGAGCTAGTAATCACGTTTGGGGAATGAAAGAAGTCTTTCAGGCAAAACATCCCAAAGCACAAAGCAACAGAGGTCATTGAGAGCCAAGTTCCAAATATTTCAAAAGTTGAGCTTCGAGTCAGGTAAATTGCCCAAAGGGCTGGAAAATGACCATCGTGAAAGGTCAAAATCCACATAAACGTCTTAAGCTGTATAACTAGCTGAATTGTGCCCCCACCCCTCTAAAGATATGTTCAAATCTTACACTTGGAATGTCAGAATGTGACCTTATTTGGAGATAGGATCCTTGTAGGTGTAATTAAGTTAAATGAGGTCATACTGGGTTAGGCTGGGCCCTAAATCCAATGACTGTTGTCCTTTTAAGAGGAGAGGGCACACACAAAGGTACAAACACAGAGCAGGAGGCCATCTAAAGATGTGGGCACAGGTCAGAGCTCTACCGCTACAAGCTGAGGCTTGCATGGATCCACCAGAGCTGGCAAAGGCAAGGAAGGATGCTCCCCTAAAACGTTTAGAGGAAACGTGGCCCTGCCAACATCTTGATTTCAGACTTCTGGCCTCCAGAAATGTGAGATAATACGTTTTTGTTGTTTTAAGTCACCCTGTTTGGGGTCCATTGTTACATCACTCCTAGGAAATGAACGCAGGCTAGGAGTGAAATCTAGCAATCAGATGGACAACTACACAGCCAGAGGCAGGCAGGTTGTATTATTCACTCAGTTGTGTTTCTTTGGCTGCCCAGTTCAGGGGTCTCATAACACTCATTATACTGGATTGTAAATTTTTCTTTGTATATTCCATGTCTAGTAACAGAGACCATGCTTGTCTTGCTCCTGGCTTAGCTCCAGCCGTAAGCCCAGTCCCTGCTATATAGCAGGTGTTCTATAAATTTGTCCAATTGAATCAGTGAGTTGACCTGGGTCACAAGCAGAGGGGCGGGCAGAGGCTAGAACAAACATCTTTCTAATGCTGAGTTTCCCTGTGGCTGAAGAGGAAATTTGCTTATTAAAACATCTAACTTCTCACATGGTCTCCCTCTTCCCCACTTTTTTCTGTCTGCCGTTTGAATGCTGTGATCTGCCTATGAAAGCAGAGCACAGTCTGTACTCTAGCTATGTGTGCACTGCTTCAGTATCAGGCAGAGCTGATCTTTCAAAGAATCCCTGCATTGCTGCAGCCAAGAGTTACCACAATATGCACTGGCATCCTCCAGGGTATGAAACCTGGATGCTGCCAGCCATTGGGATTCATCATCTTGACTATTCACAGGCCTCTCCCTTCAAAAGCTAGTGGGCCTGATGGATGAGATGGCCTCTCCCAGGGGCTCTGCCTGCTTGTGCTGCAATTTTGCAAGACTAGCAAGAACTGGCTTTCATTTCAAGCACGTCTCAAGGATGGAGACTTTTGGAGGGGAAAACAAATTTGCAGAAAAAGGAAAGACCTGAAAGTTCCAGATAATAGATGCACCTTAAAATAGTTTTATTTGCCTCCTTTTCAACACTCATCCCCAGTCTAACACCATTAAGTCAGAATCTGGTTAGCGGAGTTGAACAATAAACATAGTTCATAATAAATACAATATAGTTTTTTTAAAATACTCTCTTCATGGTTGTCACAGAAAATCAAGGGTTAATAAATCAATGATTTCATCAAATAGGGTAAAAATATATCCAAAATAAATAAGGGGCAGATGTGGTCATCACACAGTTGTGCACTGACAGTGGCCAAGCTGTGCCCCTGTATAGACATGACAAAGTGCGGCTGCTCCCTCAGCCTAGACGTGAATCTTGGCTCTGCCACTCAGTACTTGAGTTTCTCCAGCAGAAAAGACTCCTCAAAACTCCTCAGGGTTACTTTGGCATACCCATTTATTACGAAGAATAAAATAGGCACAATAGTCACAATTTATTACACAAATGATTTTTCACATTGTAAAAACAAATCAAGACATATTCTAATATTTAGATAACAACAGAAACATATATCATCCACCTCTCATATAATTAATAAGTACATTTCTCTCTTTCTAGGTTTATAAACATATAAAAATGCCAAAACATCATAATAAATATATGTGTATCACACACAAAGTTGTGTGTAAAGTTTTTCTCACAACTGACCAGCATCTTTATTTCAAAACAAAATTTCTTCTATTGAAGTAAATTCATATAAAATGCTCACAATTGACATTCATTCATTCATTCAGGATCATATTGAATATTAATTAGGTTAATGAGTGTAAATACTTAGAAGACAATGCATAGAAAAAGTTCAACGTAAAGGTCATTTGTCATTACACTTATTTGTGTTCTTATTTGTCCAACTAACTTTAGGCATTTTATGAGCATTTACTATATTTAAAACACAAGGAATGAGAAAGAAATCATCTCTGCTCACTTGGAGCTTAGAATATAGAGGAGAGACAAACACTAAACATTATCACTCTCTCTAATCAATGTATCCAGAAGATGTATTGTTCTACCAGGTGGACACTCAGGTCTCCAAGCCACTACAGGCCAGCTGATAAAATCTTGGAGAAGGACAGCATTTCAATAGCAACTGATCACCTTCTCTCAACCCTTTTGGCAGGGCCATGGTCACTTCTGTCTGCCTCACAGGGTCTCTCAAGTTTACTTTTCTGCAAAACCATGTAACTCCTCAGTAAACATTGCATTTTAACCCTGAGCAAAGATGGAAGACAACTGGACAGAGCCCTCATTTCACAGTTTGGCCAGACTCTGGCCATTAGTCCACCCAGCTTTCATTTACTTAGAAAGTCCAGCAGAGCCAGTCTTCCACACCTCTTTGTCCTGATGTTCAGAAATCTCACCACATAGGTAAGCCCTGTCATTTTCTCCCTACTCTAAAGACTCTTCTCTGTAGACATTCTCCTAGGCTCTATTGTGTGAAGAAACACTGGATCTAGACAAATAAATCCTCCACCTCCTATCCTCAAGAGAAAACTGCTGAATGATTTGCCCCACCATGGATCTTTGGAGGAGCACTGATTCTCTTTCCCCATCTCCACTACCCCATCTCCCAGTCATAGACCAGGAGACATAGAGCAGATGGAAGTTTTCTATTTCTCATGGCCATTCTCAAGTCACTATTTATCCACCTTCATGTAGCACTTCTTTTTTTTAAAATTTCCTTGACCCATTTGCAAATGATGAAGACTTTTTCATTTGTCTCACACGGATTTGGCCCTTAAAGGATTTCAAAAACAATTGAAAGCCATTTCTGTAGTCTAAATCATGAGCCTGCAGAAGAGTTGGGGAGGAGAGGAATATGTGCATTGTAGGCAAAAGGACTACACTGGTAGAAACTGAGCAGGAGTTGACATCCTAGGTGTGATGGTTAATTTATGTGTCCACTTGAGTGAGCCATGGGGTGACCAGAATAAACACTATTTCTGGTGTGTCTGTGAAGGTATTTCTGGATGAGGTTAACATTTGAATGGGTGGACTCAGTACAGCAGATTTTCTTTCCCAATGTGATTGGGCATCATCCAATCTATTTAGGGGCCCGAATAGAACAAAAGGTCCAGGAAGGAGGAATTCATCCCTTTTATTAATATTTCCTATCTTACTATGTGAGCTGGAATATCTTATTTTAGCTTTCTTTCACCTTCTGACCCCAGCAGGCATCACACTCACTCCATTTTAGGAATATCTTCTACCACAGACAACTGGAACCACTTCACTTCTGAAACAAATTTCTCCATATCTAAGATCTTAAATGTCAGCCTTTCAGTCGCTGACCATAGCTCCCTTTCCTGCGAGATTTATTTCTTCAGTGTTGCCATCAAGCCTGCTTTGGGTCTCTGAGTCTTCAAAATTATCCCTTTTCTCCACAACAACTCCAGTCTCTCTAATCATTTCCTATGATGGGAACCTAGGCACATGTCCAGTGAATCTCTAATGTCCTTACACTATGTGTTCACTTGTTCACCCAGTATCATGCAATCCCAAAGAAGATGCCCGGCTATGAGGATCAGCCCCATCACAATCTTACACTCTAATGAAGTCAACTAATCACACACTGCCACATGGGAATTCCTTCGTGTATTTCTGTTCAGATTCCCCTCCCGTTTCCCCCAAACAGTTTCCTCAAATGTTCCCCATCCTATGCAAGACTACTACTATAACACTTTTTTTTTCTTTCAGTGGAAGATTTTTGCTTCCTTTCTTAAGACTAGAATTTGGATCAGGTCATTGATTCATCTCATTCTTTATGTTCTCAGATGAAGATTCATAATATTATTCAAATGTTGATGAATAAAGAATGTATTTTTCAGCTCATACATTTTTTTTTCTTTTGTATATCTCCACCTGTACATCCCAAGCTGAGCACACCACATTTAATACATTATGCCTCATAATCTTATTTCTTCTTCAGTGATATTTCTACTATACCATGTGTCCAACCTCTGGATGCCTTTAGATTCTGGATGCTGAAGAATGAGATTGACTAGCGAAAACTTTTGTCTGACATATTCAGAGACTTTTATAAAGGCACATTACCATTTAAGAGGTAAATAAAAGTCTTTTGACTTGAAACTTCTCAATTTCTCCAATAAGAAACTATGGTAAAATAAACACATCATACACAAGCACTTGTGTTGTAATGAAAGAAACCATTATCCATCAGCTAACACTTGCTTTAAGATCAGGATACTGCATTCTAGCTATAAGGCGGAGCTCTGCCATTAAGTGACTATACAGCTCTGTACAAGCTATGTCTACTTTCCAGACCTTTAGGCAATCATGTGGAAATTTAGAGAGTTGGATTAGATCATCTCTGAAATTCCTTTCAACATAGAAGTATTTTAATATTGATGCTTCTATCTTTTGAACTATTTAGTAGAGTTTACTAAGTGTTGTACACTTTGGTAAATCCTTTGGAAAGGCAGAGAAAATATAAAAGAACATTGGAAATCTTAATCCCTGCATTTGACTAAAAATGTAGTTCACTGGCCCACCAGTGAGGAAATCTTCTTTCTAGTTCTAAATATGCTCCTAACTTGCTAAATTTCCGAGAGTAAGATAGTTCCTTTGCTAGATATTGCCTCAGTTTTGCCTTATATAAAATAAGGATTGTGAACAGTCGATCTCTAAGGCTCTTTTGCAGTCTGTGATGCTATTGTCTAATGTCAGGGAATAGATTAAGACATCAATTAATTCAAGTATAAAACACAGTGGTGCAAAATTATGCCCCACAATCACTGGGCTGCTTCTAGTCTGAGGATACAGATGTTGAGTAATTTATTCAGCCACCTCTTTTTGAATGCTTGCTTGAACTCTGTGGGAGTTGAGCCAACTCTTCAGTGTTTCTCACTCAATGGCTTGTCAGTTCCTCCTTTAATAGTAACATTGCACCCTCAATGAGGTGTAAGGCATTTTTTCCTTGCAAGATGAAAAGAGGTGGTCATGGAACTGGCACAGCTCTGGGATGCAGACATCCTTCCAAATCTCTTTTTCTGAGGAGCCAAATGAGTCATTCAGGAAATGTATGAGTGCCCAGTACAGAGGAAATTAGGAAGATTATCTCTCCTAACCTCCGTCAATTTCTCCCATTCTCTTCATGTTTGCATTTTGGTAGCTCTCAAAAGGTTTATTATCCAGTTCCTCAAATTTCCATTCAGGACTGGGAAGTATAAAATTTCAACTTCATTAATGCAATGAATATTAAATAAAGCACACATCACTTCTGAAAGGCTAAAAATTTGGGGAAATATATGGAAAATATACTGTTCATAGTGTAGAGAAGAGGGGTTTCACCCCCTGCCTTTAAAAGCACACCACTTTCCTGACAGATGTCCAATAGTTTCCTGATGCACTGGGCTTTGGTGCCAACAAAGCTCAGCTTTGAAAGCTTCAGTGACCTCACTTTCCTGGTCTCTTGTCTTGCTGCCGCCTCCACACCTCTCGGCCACCAAGCCCATGCATTCTTCCAACAGATCTTTATTCGTTATATCTTAGGAGACAGGATGGAAATGATGGAAATGCCATTGGATTGGGGTGAGTGACTTGAGTTCATATTCTGGGCCCAGCTTTGTTAACTAAGTGACCATGTAGAGCTCTTCTTTTCTCTTTGCTTCAGTCTCCCCACCTGCAATATTTTATTACCTCAGCCATAATAATCCTGTACAAGTGGGGAGCAACTCCAATGGACAAGATTTCCCAGCCTTATCAAAATGTAATTGACTAATAAAAATTATATATATTAATATTTAAGGTGTATAACACGATGATGTGATATACATACACGTTGTGGAATGATTACCAGAGTCAACCTAATTATGGTCAGAAACCAAATTTTTGAGGACAGAGACCCTAACTCAATTATCTCTATATATTTTTACTTCTGGCTCCTGGCAAATGCCTTACTCACAGTAGCTATCCACTGTATAGTTAGAGAACTAATGATTTAATGGATAAACCTAAGGCTTCCTGTCCTGCTACAACTAAGACTTTTGAAACATTATGAGAGACAGACAGTGAGGGTCAGATGGAAGGAATTCCTCCAACTATATCAATATGCACACATGCATACCACATACACACACACACATACACACACTCACATGTTGCTCATATGTGGTTTGAGTATGTCCCTCAAAGTTCATGTGCTGGAAACTTAACCCCCAAGGCAACAGTGTGGAGAGGAGTGTCCTTTAAGAGGTGATTAGGTTACAAGGGCTCAGCCCTTGTGAATGGGTTGGTTAATGCCATTATCATGGGAGTGGATTAGTCATCACTGGAGTGGGCTCCTGAAAAAGGATAAGTTCAACCCCCATCTCTTTCTCTCTTGTGCGCTCACTTGCCCTTCTGACTTCTGCCGCAGGATTATGAAGGATGAAGTCCCTTGCCAGATGCTGGCACCAAGCTCTTTGGCTTCTCAGCTCCAGAACCATCAGCCAAATAAATTGCTGTTCATTACAAATCACCCAGTAGGTAGTATTTTGTTATAGCCACACAAAATGGGCTAAGACACATCTTAAGGGGTCTTAGGGGGGTGTTGACTTATGTAGCTTAAGCATTAGCTTTGATATCAGACCGGTATGGGTCAAAACTTAGCCCTGCCACTTTCTTAGACAGTGTTTTCTGGAAAGTCACTTAACTTTTCTGAACTTGAGTTTCCTCATCTGTAAGCAGAAGACAAAATAATAACGATGTATTTAATTAATGAATGGTAGCAAAAACCAAGATAGAAGATGGATAGGGTATGTCTTTGCAAAATTCTACCATCCTATATGTGTTAATGATTGTGGTGGCATTGGAGCTATGGTCTTGCTTCTGGGGCTCCACACCCTAGTTGGTGGGAGGGGCAGTGTAGTCTTGTGAAAAGCCAAGAAAAATGCAAGGAAACAATGTGGGAGATGACATGAGCTTGTGGCAGATTAAGTGCTAAATGAATAGATGGGATCTATCAAGCTGTGTTTTCACAGCTCACTGCTATGCCTGGCTCTCAAGGAGCCACAGTTGCTTTAAGTAGCTGCCTAGGGGTCCATAAAATGTTTAAGAGCTTTGTCCGGTCCCACAGAGAGAGCTTTAAAAGTTTAAATGGACTTTATCCCAACCTCAGGTTTTCGTTGAATATCTATGCAAGGATTCAGTTTAGTATCTTTAAGAGATTGAGGAGTCTCCAGGGACCTCCCTACTAGTCCCAGAATCTTGGTAGAGAAAAAACACACTGGCTTCATTTCAAAATTAAAGAGACAGATGCTCTAACACGATCTACCAACATCCACTGTAGGTTAGCTGTCTAGGCACAGTGCCAACATATCTCTTATTTGGGAAATGAGTGCTTGGACATCATTTTAACTTCCTAAAAATGATTGCACAGCTGATTCCTTGCAGAAAAGAAACCATAAGCACGTCACTGACATGGCTGAGTGGGACTGACAAAGACATATCCACAACAATGACATATTCATAAAAAATGTATTGAGAGCTACTGTAGGCTACAAACTGTGCTAGCCCCTCTTGATACAATATTACTGACAAGAATGAACAAGAGCTCTGTGAGCTAGGTATTTTATTTCCCATTTTTTTTAGAGGAGGTAACAGACTTGGACAGGTTATACGACTTGCCCACAGTTCCTTGGCTAGCAAGTGACAAAGTCTGGATTGTGGCCCAAGTATTAATCAAATTTTATAATAAAAATAATAACGATATCAATGACAAGAAAAACAACTAAGTGGCCAGCCACTGTGCTCAACACAATATATGATTTATTTTTTACAACAATTCTATTCTCTAGGTCCTGCCGTTGTTGGTTTATAGTTGGGTGAAATGGAGTCTTGAGATTTTTCAGGACTTTGCCCAAGGTTATTTAGCTAGTGTGTTGTTGTCTCACCCCCAAGAATGTGTCCTTTACACTATTCTGCACTGCCATTTAAAGAAAAGACATAATTTACAGTCTCTGTAGGCAAGAACTTCGCCATTTCAACCCAGAGTGTGCTGCCTCATAAATCATGAGGATCTGTCTGATGGTGGGTAGAAGAGGTGGACTATTTGGTCATGTCTGGGGCAAAGGCATGCAGTGAGGGATTTCCTAAATCCAGATGCTCTACCCGTGGTTTCATGTTAGGAATATTTGTCCAGATGGTTCTGGGGATACAGGGCAGCTCTACACTTCTGTGGTTTCAGAGCTCACAGCTCGAGTGAGGTAGATGGCCATGGTGGATGCAAACAACGAAGCATGGGTTTGGGAGTCCAGTTCAGGCCAGGGCTCACAAACCAGGGGCCTGTGGCCAGTTCCAGCCCACACACAGATGGCTTATATTTTACCAAGACAGTGTGTTAAAAAATGGAAATGGTTAACAACTTTTAAAAGCTAAAAGATTTCACATAAAAATCTAGATTCTAAGCTTCATTTGGTGAGGGACGGAAAAGTCTGGGTGTCTCTGGGCACACACACCTGAAAGGTGGTGTTCAAAGCCCTTGAGAAGAAGGACAGAGAACACCCTGTGACGACATTCTCCCTGCCAACTTGCTTTATTTAGATTTTCTGGTCTTGTAGATAGTTGAGTTTGCCCTCCCTGTTCCAGAGACAGCTTTGCTATTAACTAGTGAAGGAACATAGATACATCTCTAAATCTTTCCAAAAATAGGAGAGAATTTGATAGGTTGAGTAGTTTTCAAAGTATTTTTGAGCCATGGATGACTTTCTGCTAATAAAACTTTCCCTTGAAGTTCAATGCATAAATGTAGCAGAGGTGAAAGGGTATTTATGTAATACAACAAGAAGAGAGAGTTAGAGGACTAGCACCACCCCCCTTCCAGTCCCGGAAATATCCCTTAAAAGTACTCTGTAGAAGCCCCAAGTTCTAATCGCAAGTTTCAAAGCCCCAGACTGACTTGTAAGGCTGCCTCAAAGATTTTCTTTGGACCCACCTTTGGACCCTCCCTCACTGAAAATCTTCATAGACATCATTCTTGAGTATCATGGTCATTCCTTGACCTCTCATCTCAATACTTTTTTTTTTCTCTTCTTTCCTTTATTTTCTTTCTTTTTTTAAATTTTTTTTCTTGCAAATCCTGATTTGGTATGTATAGCACTTAATAATATTTTTTAGGTTTTAAAAATTAAGGTTTAATTTACAAGCAGAAAAACTCACCATTTATTTTATAGTCACATGTGAACACTACCACCATTAAGATATAGAACAGTTCCATCAGCCAAAAACATTTCCCCATGCTGATTGTAATCAACCCCAAGTCCCTGGCAATTACTGATCTGTTTTCTGTCTCCACAGTTTTTCCTTTGCAAGAATGCTCTATAAATGGAATTATACAGCATGTTAACTTTTGAATGTGTCTTCTTTTACTTATTATAATACCTTTTGAGATTCACCTATAGCATTATGTATATCAGTAGTTCTTTATTTTTTACTGCTGAGCAGTATTTCATTATATGAATATAAACACACTTTTCTCATTCATTCATTAGCTGATAGCTATTTGGGTTGTTTCTATCCTTTAATGGTCAGTAGGAATAAAAGCATCCATGTACAGGTTTTGGCATATACATAGGTTTCCATTTCACTTGGATATTTCCCCAGCAGTGGAATTACTACGTGTTGTGTAGTATGTGAGTAACTTTATAAAAAACTGCCAGACTGTTTTCCAGAGTGGATGTATCATTATGCAGTCCTGTCAGGAATATATGAGAGTTTCCTGGCTCTGTTTCCTTATATTCTTGGTATTGTTGGATTATATTTTCTGTCTTTGTCTTGCCATTCCAACAGGTGTGTAATAGTATATCATTGTGGTTTTAATGTGCATCTTCCTAATAATCAATGATATTGAAAACTGTTTATGTATTTATGTCAATTCAAGTCCTCTACCCATCTTTTGATGGTTTATTTGCTATTATTAGAGTTTGGGAGTTCTTTATATATTCAACCTCTTTCTCAGATATGGGATTTGCAAAAATTGTCTCCTAGTCTGAGGCTTCCCTTTTCATTCTTTACAGTAACTTTACAAAAGCAGAAGTTCTTGATTTTTATTGTCAGATTTATTTTTTTTTCTTTTATGGATTGTGCCTTTTGGTGTCCTATTAAAGAAATATTTGCCTAATCTAAACTCATAAAATTTTTCTTCTAAGTTTTCTCCTGGAAATTTTACAGTTTTGGATTTTACATTTATATGTATGATTCACTTTGAATTAATTTTATATGGGAATGGATAGAGGTTTTTATGCCATGGATGTACAAATGTTCCAGTTGAAAAAAACTATTCTTTTTCTATCACATTGCCTTTGCACCTCTGTAAAAAATAATTTGGGCATGTATGTGTGTGTGTCTGTTCCTGGACTCTTGACATTCTTAAATCAATGAACTCCTACTTACGTATAAGATATTTCATAAATATATAGCCCAGATTTCACTGTGTGGCAGAGAAAATGAACCAAAAAAGGGACCTGTGGAAGCTGAAATGTCCCATGGTCTCTAAGAGTAACAATGAACCTGATTATATAGACAAAATTAGAAGGAGACTTACCTAGGCATTACAATCTATACTGAGTACTGGTTCTGCAAAAATTAACTTCCAGAACTTTTACAAATTACTTATAGTGGTTAATTCAGTCTCAATGTTTAGAAAATACATTTATGCAGTTTAGCTTAGTGCCAGAGAGACATAGTACGAAAAAACACATACAGTGCAATGATTATTAAAATGAGATCACTGAGATCCATTTTAGCTCTAAGTTAGGAATCTAACAAGGTGAGGTAGGACCAAGACACCTATTTCCAGCTCACAATTGGATACTGACTACCTATGTACCATTAAGCAGCAAGCTACACCATTGTGACCCTTCATCTGCTTACATGTAAGGTGGGGTAATTATGCTCCATCTGCTAACCACTAAAGGTACTCAGGAAGATTAAATAAAATCACTTTGTGAATATGCTTTAAAGCACATATTGTGCTGTAAGAATATAAAGGATCTTTATAACTATCTGGCTGCATGAAACACAGGATGGTGAAAGATATTTAAATTAACATCTGGGTAACAAGTTTGTTTACATATTGAAAACTTTTAACTAAATCATTTCTAACTAACTTATGAAGCAGAGTAATGGACAGAAAATAGATTGTTAGGTTTGGAAAAGTGGAGAATGTCAATATCTGTGCCAGAACAATGGGCTGCAACTGGGGCCTGCAGAAAGGGGCAGGGGATGGGATACAACAGTGAGAAAACAAGGTCTAAAGATACTATTCAGACGTCAAAGGTTCAGATGAACCCATACATCAATGTTCAAGGCAAACAATAGGTTGGAAAATAGATGTCAGAACACAGGTAGTATGAAAGGCCATGGTAGGCAAAGAAAAACTACGTTAATATTTAATTTTTATTCAGGATTTTCTATGTGCCAGATGCCGTTCTAAGCACTTAAGAAGTGTTAACCTATTCAATACTATAACCATTCTACAAGAAAAATACTATTATTGTTCACTCCACTCCCATTATAGATGAGCAACCAAGGCAAAAAAAGGTGAGGTGACACCCTGGACTTCTTCCATTTAACCCCTGCAGTAATACTCGCTCTCCATCCCTCCATCGTGTACTGTGTGCCATCCCCTCCACCCCTTGAGGCCAAATGCTTCCACAAGTCTCCTTGCCCTTGGGCTTCCAGTTGGGTCCAGAGTAATAGGAAACCCCAGTTGGAGAGCTGAGAAAGGACAATTTCTCCCCCTGCATTCCTCCTGTAGGAGTATGGACAACTGACGGCATCTTACAACCCATGTCAGAGCACCCTTCTCTTTGGACAGTTCGCTGCCTTTTCCCTTTTAGAGTAAGGGGTTACTCCTTTCACATTGGATTATGTTCATGTCATTGTCGTAGCCACTGTACTTTGCCTGCAAAATTACATGTGTGTTTTTGCTTGTGCCTGTATATTTAGTTCAGCATTTAATATATGATTTAATTTGACAGAAGCCCAACTTTTCTGGCATATATCCTTCACGTAAATAAATGTTGCGTCTTATCCCGTCAGGTTTTGGGGTGGTAAAGGAACACTCTCTTGTGGCTTTCTGACTCTCCGCTCATACTTTGTAAACAGTTTCTATTTTAAACTGTGCTCAAGTTATCCAATTTGCATGTGTCCTCTCTTTCCTGCCCAGACCCTTGTAGATAGAGGTAACTTGTTCAAGGTGATCCTGCCAGTAGAGCAGGAATTTAAACCTAGGAGTCTGATACTAGAGGCTATGCTACTCTTAAGAAATAAAGCCAACAATCAAATAGGTGCCCACTTGACACCGAAGGGCAAGATGAAGCAGGGAATATTTTTAATGGTTTAAATACGCAAGTATTAATTCCCACTATGATGAAGCTATGATTTTAAGTGCTGAGCAGAGAAAAATCAGTAAAATTCTGCTATCAAAGATCTCGTGTAGTACGTGTACAGACATTCGATTTCAATATGGCAAGCTCACAGGAGAGAAATATGTGATAACCTCTGGGAGAAGGGAAAAAAGTGCAGGGGCTGAATAAAGTATAGAAAGCATAAGGCATTACATAAACCAATCTAGCGATTCCCTAAGCTTTTTGGGTGAAAACTTCAGAATACAAAGCATTGCTTAGAGAAAGGTAATTATTTTTAAATGTAATAAGATTTTTCTTACAGCATGACAAACATATGTTACTTTAAGCTATAAAATAAAAACAAGCAAAAAGAAAATAAAATCTACCCAAATCACGCTAAACACAACAAACATGTTATAAATATTTGAATATATTTCATACACAAATTAGTATACAAAGCATAATATTTTCGACCCTGCCTTTCTCATTTTGGAGTGTATGACCATTCCTTTCACATGGGGTTATTCTCATGTCAATGTAGAAGCCACTGTATTTTGCCTGCAAAATTATGTGTGTGTTTTTGTGTGTGCCTGTATATTTACTTCAGCATTTAATATATGATTTAATTTGACGGGAGCTCAACTTTTCTGGAACATATCCTCAGAGTTAGAGGAGTTTTGCCAGTATTTCAGGAAAATATCCATGAAGCAGTGTCTACCTACAACAACTGTTTCCAGCCACGATAAATTATGGAGCCACATAAATATCAAACATCTTCCAATAACTGCCTTTTGGCTTGATAAGGCAGGAACAAATCCTTTGTGTACACGATATTGGTTCGTGGCAGGCCGATTCCTCACAAACCAAGTCACTGGTTGTAATACTAATATCTACAGAAAATAAGGAAGGTTTGTTGTTTTAACCATAAGCTTTCATCTATCTTTTCCTTCATTTATACCTTCATTCATTCACTCATTTATTCAATAAATATTTATGAAGTACTTTCCACAATTCAGGTTCTGGAATGGCTTTTGGTTGTTCTGGCTGTGCTGAGCCTAAACTTGAGATGACATGTGATGTGTTTTTCCAGTGCTTGGATTGTAGACTTGACTTTGGAAAGATCTGTGCCATCTGGCATTAAACACTGAAGCATTTTGAAATGAACCCTTTTTCACCCATGCTGCATCTCCCAGTGTTCGTTTTCTCTGTTGCCAACACTAATCTATCATGAAGTTGTCATGCCAACGAAGGTAAAAAGAGGATAATTTTTTATGTTTTTCTCCAGTATCAAGGCTAATTATTAAATTATTATTTTGAATTAAAGAATTTCTAAATGTCTGCTCAAAGGAAGAATAGTATCATAGTGTTTCATAGGCTATATCTAATTCCAATGCTAAGCAATACATAATACATTAAAATAGTTCCTTTATTTCCTAGTTATGACAGACAGAATAATGGACCCCATTCAAAACATATCCACATTTTAAACCCCGGGACCTGTGAGTATATTATGTCAAATGGCAAGCGGGTGAAGGTGGGGGATTATGGTTGCACATGGAATTAACGTTGCTAATCATCTGATCTTGAGATGGGGAGATTATCCTGTATTAACTGGTGGCTCCAACATAATCATAAGCCTTCCTACACATGAAAAAGGGAGGCAAGAGAGTCAGAGTGATGCAATGGTCTATTCCTCACTTTGGAGGTGGAAGGGAGTCACAGGCCAAGGAATGTGGGCAGACTCTCGAAACTAGAGAAGGCAGGAAAGTCAATTCTTCCTTAGAGCCTCCTGAGAAAAGCAGCCCTTCTAATATCTTTATTTTAGCTCAGTGAGACCCATGCTCAACTTCCGACCTCTAGAAATACAAGGTAATAAATTTGTACCGTTTTAAGACCCAAAGTTTGTGGCAATTTATTATAACAGCAGTAGAAATTCATAGCAGTTCACTGAGAATTTGTTTTTTAACCACAAATTGGTGTGAATTTATGTTTCTCTTTCCTGTGTCTGTATTAAGATGTTCTTTTATTTTTGTTACTTTGTTCTATTAATGTGATAGATTGCTTTGATTGTGAGACGTTAACCTGCCCTTGCATTATTTGAATTTGAATTATTGTGATAATCCTTTTTATATTAATAGAAGACTCAATTTGGTATTATTTTCTTTGGAGATTTTGTATTTGTGTCCATGAGCTTTGCCTACTTTGACATAGTTATTAAATTTCTCTACACAGAACATATACTTTGCAGACTATGCGAGTGTCAATATAGCATAAAGGTAAATAGTTGAGGTTGGGCTTATCTGGAAGTCTGCCCTTGCTATGTATCTGTTGTATGGTTGGACTAGGTCTCCAGCCCATTGCTGTACCACAGCATCCCTCGTCTAAATAAAGGTAATAATCAATAGATCTAACTTTTAGGATTATGTGGACTAAATCAGGTAGTTCAAGTGCTCAGTATAGTTTCTGGAACTTAGAAAAGGTTAAAAAACTACTATTGTGAATACTAATATTATCAGTATGAGGAAGAAATGCAAAAAGTTTTTTAACTGTTACACAACTGTCATCCCAGCAATTCATTCTCGTACCTTCTTTACCTAATTTCTACCTAAAATTTCCATTAGAATTTAGGATAGAAGTCTGGCTATTGATGCCTTTCATACTGGCTTCAGTTAGACACTTGATGTGGAAAGAAACTGAGAAGCACACTCTTTTTTAAAAAAGAGTGTGTTTCATTGTTGAAACCCTTTTATCAATGGAACCTCCTATCTTTGGGGGAAAGGGTAGCTCCTTTCAGGTTTTCGGAATCCCTCACCTCTCACGTCGAGGGTAAGCCGGTCTACCTGGTGTGAGGTCCTCGCAGAATATACCTTCACTATTTAATAAAATAGATCTGAAGTTATAAAATTAACTTATAAGTTTTAAAATTCTGTCCTGATGTAGTCTCACTTTTCATGCCTTGATCTTGGTTTGAAATCTGGAGAAAAAAATAGTATGGCCATGTGACTTCTGGTTTAGAATTACCACCCATTGGTGATCCAGGAGAATTGACCCTCTTTAAAGTCATATCAAAAGAAATAAGATTTAGTTTCATAAAACAGAAAAAAAAATTTAAGAGTAGCTTAAATCAAAAGGATTTTTTTCCCTCCATAGAAAAGTCCAAAATTACGCATTTCGGGTTTCTATGTCGACTCCATATCAGGGTCCAGGCTGCTGTCTTCCATCCTTATGATGGGTCACAATCTCATGATTTACGATGGCTGCTTGAGCTTCAGCCACCATGGCCACCTTATGAGCAGCAACACGGAGAAAAGGGAGGAAGAATCCCTAGGGGTAGCACAAAACATTTCACTTGTGTGTCAATGGAGAGATCTTAGTTGCATGACCATAAATTGCTTCAAGGGAGGCTAGAAATCATAGTCTGTTTAGCTAGGTGTCAATATGACCAGCAGCAAATGAAAGCTATGTAACTACAGAAGCATGTAGAATTGTTATGAGAGCTTTCCATATCTTCCACATCTAGATCTCCACATCTTAAATCTCCACATCTAGATTCTAAGCACATGACCCTGTGCTTCAAATAGGAAGGAGCAGTATCACCTATTCACATTCTCTTCTTTCTTTTCTTTTTTATTAAAAAAAAAATATATTGCATGCAGATTGTTTCAAAAATAGGGATAAGAAATAATTTTGGGAGTCTAAAATGGTATGCAAAGAAAAAAAGTTATTTATTTTATTTTTTCCTATCCAGATCCACTGTCCCCAACTCCATAAGCATCCCCTTTTTGTTTGTTTGATTGTTTTTTTTTATTTTTTGATATTTTGTTGTTTTTGTTTTTTGGAGTTATTTTGAGGCTGGATCTCACTCTGTCACCAAGGCTGGAGTGCAGTAGCATGTAGTTCACTGCAGCCTCAAATTCCTGTGATCAAGTGATCCCCCTGCCTCACTCAGCCTCTCAAGTACCTGGGACTACAGTGACATGCTACCATGCTTAGCTTATTTTTTTACATTTTTTTTAGAGACAGAGTCTCACTATGTTGCTCAGGCTAGTCTCAAACTCCTGCCCTCAAGCAATTCTTTCACATTAGCATCGGAAGTTGCTGGGATTACAGGTGTGGGCCACTGTGCCAGGTTCTAGCATCTTATTATGTTTTTTCAATATTTTGTGTATTCATCCAGAAGGGTTTTTTTAACCCATAGAATTATGCTCCATACACCATTCTGACCTTTTTATTTTTTTTAAAATAACTTTAGTAGAAAGTGTTCTTTAAAGGTTAGCTAGAACTCAACTATGAAACTATGTTGCCCTAGTACATCTTTTTTCCTGTGTACATCTTTCATCGTCTAACTTCTTGATCATGAGTCTATTAAAATTTTCTACTTCTTACTTGGGACATATTTAGCAATTTTCCCTAGATTTATAAATGTGTTATGGAGGCTCATGAAACATACTCTTATAATAACTTTAATTTCTTTCTTGATGTTACATGGTTTTCATCTCTCTGTCACTTATCCGGTTAGGAAATCAAATAGAACAATGTATCTATTTTTGTAACTAGCTTTGAAGAACTGGTTTCTTTTGTTATTCATATACCTTTTACTTTGTTTTTATTAAAACATATCTTAGAGATTATTCTATATTGGGACATGAGAATCTAGCTCATTATTTTTCATAGGTATATCATATTTCACTTTATTTTATTTATTTATATTTTAAAAAAGAAATGAAAATAATATTTATTGAGAATTATGTGGAAGATACTATGATACATATTTAATATACATTATTTTATTTAATCCCACTTGGTCATCACTTAAGAGATTATCATCTTTATTTGTAAAACTTATATTTAAAAATAATTAGTAAAACCAAACATTTAAAAACACGTGGTCACTTATTATTATTTCATGTATTACCAATAGTTCCTTTTGATTACACATTTTTCTGATGGGGCATTCACATTCTTAAATTAATTTTTTTAAGCTTCATGTTATTGAAATTTCAAACATGCACAAGACAGACAATGATATAATGCTCTGTTATATAATCATCATTCAATTTCACCAATTATCAACTCGGCCAGTTTTGATTCATTCATACACCTGCCCACTTACCCCAGCTGGATTGTTGGAAAGAAAATTCTAGACATCATATAATTCCAGCTATACTATCCCCATTTTACAGGTGAGCAAAGTAAGACTTAGAGCTGCAGTCCCCAACCCCTGGGCCACAGAGTGGTACCTGTCAGTAGCCTATTAGGAGTCTGGGCACACAGCAAGAGGTGAGTGGCAGGCAAGTGAGCTAAGCTTCATCTGGATTCACAGCCGATCCCCATCTCTCACATCACCGCCTGAGCTCCACCTCCTGCATTAGATTCTCACAGGAGCATGAACCCTACTGTAAACTACGCATGTGAGGGATCCAGGCTGCATGCTCCTTATGTGAATCTAATGCCCCCTTCAGTCTGTGGAAAAATCGTCTTCCACGAAACTGGTCCCTGGTGCCAAAAAGGTTGGTGACTGCTGGCTTAGAGAGTTTAAATGATTTGGTCAAGGTCACAGAGCTAGTAAGTGGCAAATCTTGGACTTGAACCCCAGTCTGTTTCGCTTCAAAGCCTACAATCTTTTTGTTCTTTTAATAGGGGAATTTTAATTAATCAAGATAATTCTCTTTTTAATGTTTTTCTTTATTTCAATAGATTTAGGGGCACAGTAGTTTTTCGTTACATGGATGAATTGTATAGTGATGATGTCTGGGTTTTTAGTGTACTCATCAACCAAATAGTGGACATTGCACCTGCTACAATGTTTCTCTTTCCTCATCGCCTCTTACCCTCCCCCATTCTGGGTCTTCAGTGTCCATTGTAGTACTCTGTATGCCCCTGCACACCTGTAATTTCATCCCCATTTATAAGTGAGAACATGTGGTATTTGGTTTTCCATTCCTGCCTTACTTCACTTAGTATAATGGCCTCCAATTCCACCCAAGTTGCTATAAAAGACATTATTTTGTTTATTTTTTGTGGCTGAGTAGTATTTCATGGTGTATATCTACCACAATGTTTCATTTTAGTGGTGTGATGTAATCTATTTAACTAGTCTCCTATTATTAGCTATGGAACAAAATGGAAGGTTGTTTATCAAATCTGTTTATTTACCCCCTTAGTTTCTAGGAATTAAGCTATAATTTCTAGATTTCCTTATGAATGAGCACACCTATGTGACTGATATCTGGTCAATTGAATGTAGGCAAAATTTACATGTGCTTCTTCCTGCACTTGGTGAATAATATGTGCAGGTACACTTTTTTTCTCTGCTTTGGAAATCCTAGAAGTCCAGTGTTAATAATGCTTGGAGGCACACCACAGAATAAGGCCACATCCCTCTATTATTTGGAAGAGTGACCCCTGACAATCGAGGACATCTAGCTTGACTTTTCATGAGTGAGAAATAAACTTTTATTGTAATAAGCTGTTGTGATTTATGGGTTGATTTGGTAGTTTAATTAAGATAGGATTCCTGTAACTAATACACTAATAGAATGACAATGTGTATTCCTTTTATACATGACTTCAAACTCATATAAATTTAACTTGTAGAATCAATTTTTATAGATCACCTTGCTTTATCAAAATATATTCAATGTATTAGGTAACGAAAAACTACTTTCTTAAGAACTTGTATCAATTTACAATTTTACAAGCAGAATATTTGAAAATTCTAACCAATATGGTGCACTGTTAAATTATGTGATTTACCAATCTGATTGTAAAAAAATGGTAGCTAACAGTTGTTAGGTGAACCAGAATATCTTTTAATGTTCATGACTTTCATCAGTTATTTGCATTTCTTTTGATATGTGAATAGCTCGTCTGTGGCATTCTCCTGTTTTGCTCTTGAGTTTTTAATCATTTTATCAGTGATATGTGATAAAAAGATTTTAAAACATCTTAATGTTTATACATCAAACATTAACCACTCCTCTTCATGTACTGCAAATAGTTGTCTCTAATTGGTTGTTCATCTCTAGACTTGGATTATAGCTTTTAAATTATTATCTAGTCAAATTTATATTTTTTTCTCAAGGACTTTGAGTTACATTTTCTTATAAAGGCTTTGCCCTATTTTCTAATGTCACTCTTGTGATTGTCATATTTAAATTTAAACATTTTAATGAACAAAAAATGACTTTAAAGTAAATGTAAGCTAAGAGGTGTAGCTTAATCTTTTTTTCCCCAAAAATAGCTCATTAGTTACCCAAACACTCTTTATTAAGCATTCTTTTCTTTTCTGTATTGATTTGAAATACTTTCTTTATCACATATTATGTTTCCATACGTAGTCTGGTTATAGACTCCCTATGTCATGTGATTGAACAACCGTCTCTATTCGTGAACCAGAACAAAACATTGACATTTCTTATAGCATTTTGACTGTCACAAACCCAAACATTTGCTAGGCTTAGATTCTCTCCATTCTCCTTATGCTGCATTTTGTTTTCCTTTCTCATTTTTCCAGCCTGTTCCAAAACAAACAAACAAACAAACAAAATCAGAGAACAGAAAGCTTTATATCACTGAGTCATTTTTAAAGAAAAACTTTTGGGTAATTTGCTTTTAATATTTCAGTCCAAATTCTATATCCATTTTTTAAATAGATTTTTATTTTTTTAAGTGTGCCATTGCTTCACATACAAATAATGACAGTTTTATCTTTTTTCCAATCGCTAAAATTATTTCTTCTTCTTGACAAGTGGTCATTTACTAGTACTTTCTAGAACAAAGCTAAATAATGGTGAGCTAGTAGTCAACTTTGGGTTTTTTTTGCTAATTTTAGCAGGTGATGTTCTTTTTCTGTTGGGTTCAAATGATAATATATCTGGAAAATATTCTTCAGAGTTGATCATCTGGAGGAGCTCATCCCTTAAGCTCAGGGTTAATATTTTCTTTCTCTTTCCTTTTTATCTTTTTCTCACTTTGGGTTCCTTTTGATCAGTTTTGGGGAGAGAAAATATGTAAACATGCATTTACTCTTCACATTTCCTGAAGTCCAAGTTCTTTCCTAAATCTGTTTGAAGTATTTGTTATTCTTGACATCTCATACAAGAAATAATTAAATGGATCGCTCACAGATTGTTCTGGGATCCCCAACAGAAAGCACATTTGTGTTTAAAGCTGGGCTCACCCACGTAATTACATTTATGTCAGCCGCAAGCAGAGAGTTTTTTAATTATTATTATTGATGACTTCTACAGAGGATTTCCTGTGAAATCCACATATGTTCTAAATCAATTGCATTGTCTCCAGTTAGTCCCAAAATACCATGACTGAACCCAAATCAGGGAGCCTAGGTACAGGCTGGCTTCACGGCTAATTAATCTTTTTCAGAGGAAGTGAAGTAACTTAAACAGTGACAACAGTGAGGGGCGGTGCTATGGCAGCAGGAGCCTCGGGTGTACCCTTTCTTCCAGGGGAGGAAGTAAAGAAGAGGGAGCACAGACCTCGTGAACTTTCTGCCTCTCAGTGGGAAAGAAATTGGAGAAATTTAGTTTTCTTACTAGAAGATACCAAGATTCCTGGCTCATGATCCCTACTTGCCTGAGAAGAGGATCTACAAAGGCCCGCGTGGGACGTGAGGCTGTCTGAATCTTGAGGGTTGCCGTGATAGAAAGCTAATTTAGGGCCTGAAAACCAGGAAAGTTCAGGTGCCCCATAAGTCAAGGTTCTGTGAAGGAGGAGCTGGGGAGAGTTTAAAGAGAACAAGACATAGTTTATTTTTTCATTGACTTTCCAATTCAGTTGGTAACATAAAAAATGGTAGTTGATTCAAGCCAAAGAGTTTCTATTCAGCATTTCCTAAGAGGCACTGGACCAGTCACCAGAGTACAGACTTGAATGAGACCCACGCATGTGAACACGAGCAAGGCACAGACCAACACAGGCCTTTACAGGATCCAGAGAGGGAGATGGCGATGACCATAGATTGATGAAACAGTGTGACATGTGCTACCATGGCAATAATGAAGGGACGATGTGGAAACACACAGGGCCAAATAACCCAGTTCCTATGGAATAATTTAATGTTTCGCAAAACAAGGTGGCACAGAAGAGGTGGTGATGCTGTGTAAGAGTTAGGTAAGCAAAGACAGTTGAAGAGGGTTTCTAGATAGAGGAAACATGAACAAAGCAATAAAAGTAACACTCGTTGTAATCTAACTACATGCTAGCCGCTCTCTTAAGCATTTCAACATATACGAATTCATTTACTCCACACAGAAGGCTAGCAGCTGAGTGACTCAGGTCAACTCTGAGAAGTTTATCCCGTTACTCTGTGAAATATGAGGCGGGAAGATATGGGAGGTGAGACCAAGAGGGAGGTAGGATTTAAGTCATAGAAGCGTAACCAAATTTTGGGGCTCATACTTAGGGTAGTCTAACAAACAATACTGAAGAGTGTTCGTTGAGGGTCAAGGGAGTGTCTAAGGATGCAGATGTTTACTGGGGAATTTTCTTATTTGTAAAATGGAGAAGACAATCATCTTTCCCTGGTCTACTTCACAAGACTATTTTGAGAATCAAAAATGAGCCTATAAACATTAAAGAACTTCATAAATTGCTAGGTCTTACACAAATTGTTGTGATTTGTACAGGAGGATAAATGGTAAGTGGAATTGAACTTCCTACCATTTTCTTAAGTGGTACAATTGTTAAGTTGTTTGCAGGGAAGACCATGAGGTGTCCAGATACCCCAAGAAGTTACCCTTATGCCAAAAAGTTTGGTGTAGATGGACTTCCTTTTCGAAAAAAAAGTGTTGGCTCTATTCAGATTGCAGAATCTTTCTGAAGATAGTGCAAAGAACTTACATGGCTCAACCTGATTTTTTCTTTTAAATAGAAATGGAGGCAAGCAACAAGCCCCTTTCAGCTTGGAGCTTAAAATCAACACACACACAGAGGGTCTCCTGGAAAGCATTTATAAGGCTTTTGGACATAGATCTGGTAATCAACTAACAAACTGGATTACCATTACTCATACTGGTTTTGCAGTGTAGCTTGTGTAGTTGTTCTCTAGGTATTGTCTCGCTAGTCAATGGTCAAACCAATTTTTATTGAGGTTCTATAATGCATGAGGTGTTTTGTATAAGTTATCTACAATCTACACCACAGCCCTGTCAACAAGGCCACATCAACTGAAGGGAACAGATCTGGGATTCAAAATCATGTCTATCTATGTACAAAATCTATTTTCTTTCTATCAAACCAAAATAGGAGTCAAAATAACTAAGAATGCTATCTACTCTCTGCTACTTTCTAGGTAAAACTTTGAAGAAGGCTGTCCAGTTTCCTTGGTCTCAATTTTCTTATGCCTACAATGAGGGGATTAGATATAATTATCTTTACCATTGCTTCTCCCTCCAACAGTCTATGAGCCCTTGGTTCAAATTATGTACATCAGTGCTGAAGGGATGCAACCCTGCTCCTTATCCCCATCCCCCACCCCCAGTCAGCCAAGCAGCTGACCCAAGCCTGGCAACCAGCAAGGTGACCCATGTCCCACTGGGGTCTCCCCAAAACCCAGCATAAAAAACCTCAGCTAAGTTTTTCCATATGTCCTCACCCACAAAGGATACGAGAAAAACAAACACAATCTAAGGAAAACTTCAGCCCATTAACTCTGCACCTGATTGGGAAGTGTCCTGAGTTCTTAGATTCCTTTCAAATGATACCAAGTGGCTGACAGCCAGAAAAATAAAATCTTAAGCAGACATAAGATGGAGAAGACAGATATGGAAAACTCTGGGGTAAAAATATTTTAAAATAAGAATCAGGAATAGTATCTGGACAAGAGATGAGACAACATACACACTCTTCTGCACAAATAGGTGTCTCATATAGAAAACCTAAAAAATGCTGGTATTTGCTCAACACTCGTTCTTCTGAAAAGTTCGAAAGGCTAGACAGTCACAGTGGACTTCAAATGCAACTTCGGTGGATTCTAATAAATAAAGATGTACTGACCTGGAAGTCACTCCTCTCAGGGGCATTACTGTCCAGAGGAAATGCTTTCAGCATGAACATTCTGGATACATTAAAATGTAGTAAGATCCAGGATCACTGTGCTCAGGAAGGGAAGCCCTTATACCATGGCTGTGGTTCCAAGGCTTCTCAGAAAAGTCATTTGTTTCCCTCCCATCCTCTAGTGATTTTCTTCCCAGAGTCAAAGACACAAAGAGCTCTTTTGTCTAACTCAAGTGGTGAGCAGTAAAAGGGAGAGAATGCTCCTTTCAGAATATACTGATGGAGAAACAAGACTTGATACTATATTATCCTACCTCTCCTCATGTGTGGTTCTTCTGGGGGTAAAAGTTAGAGGACAACTTGAGATCTAAAGTGTTATATGTCTGATTATGGCCTGGAGGAAGAGCAACACTGACTGCGTACCTATGATGTGTTGAGCATCCTATAAGGTGTTGTAATATTGGATTTTTATGTCCATAACCCAATAAGAACTAAATCCTCCCTTGACAGCAGGACTGTTTTTAAATTTGCGTAGCCCTGGGGCACCCAGCATGAAGCAAGCCCCATTATGACTTCGTGGTAGGGAGGAGGCCAGAGGAGGAAGGAGAAGGGAGAGGAGGATTGGGAGGACACACAGAGGGGTGATGAGGGAAAGTCAGGAAGAAGAAAGAAGGATGGAAAGAAAGGAGGAGAAAAGAAGGAAAAAAGGAAGGAAGGAAGGGAGGATAGAAAGAAGGAAGTTAATGCTAATTACCTATTAAAGCATTACAAATTACCCCAATGCTTAGTGGCTAAAATAATATGTGTCTATTTCCTCACAGTCTGTGGGTCAGGAATTCAGATTCCTGTTTCCCATAGGAAGCAACTTAGCTTGGTAGTCCTGGTGGAGGGTCTCTCTCAAGAAGTTGCAGTCAAATTGTCAGCTGGAGGTGTGATTATTTGAAGGCTCAGATGTGGCTGGAGGATCCATTTGCAGGCTGACTCACTCACTCATGTGGTTGGCAGGCAGGTATCAGCTACCAGCAGGAGGCCTCAATTCTTTGACACCTGGACTTCTCAACAGGGCCACTTGAGAGTCCTCAGTATATAGCTATTGACTTCTCCACAAAGCAAGTGATCCAAGAAAGAGAACAAAGAGGAAGCCACAAAGCCTTTTATATGACCTAGAGTGGAAATCACACACCATCACTTCAATAATATCCTATTGGTTATACAGATCAGCCTTATTCCTTGTGGAATGCTACATAAAGGCAGGAGACAGAGACCACTGGAGGCCACCTTGGAGAAATGGTTAAACAGAACTACTCAGATGGTTAATTTAAACATAACTTCTGTGATTGTCCCAAAATGTTACAATGCCAAGACATTTTTTTTTCCTTTTAAAAAATATCAGGAGATGTAGATATAGAAGGGGATTATGCTGCTAACCATTTTTGGAGGTAAGCATAATATAAATTACAAGGAAATGGGTAAATGAATGATAAATCTATTGAAGTATTTTAAATAAACTAGGGTTTATTTATCTGACCAGTTTCTGTTTCCCGGATTAATTTTCAGACTCTTTTATGGATGAAAAATCTTGTAGTGCCACTACAAAAAACAGTATGGTAGAAAAGAAATACGCACCTTCTTTGGAGCTGACAGTGCTCAGTTTGACTCTTGATTCAATGACTTATTGACTGAGTTATCTAGCTAAATTTTCTGAGCTCCCTCAGCCTCAGTTCCTTCTATAAAATGAGTTTTGAGATTGTATATCATAATACCTGTAAAATATCTTAGACAATCCCTGAAGCATAATAGGTGTCATTTGTTTCACCCTTTTTCTTACTTTGGGTGAAAACTGAAAAAAAAAAATCATGCAATTAAAGGTCTTGTCAGTTACAGGACAAACATCTAGATATTTGAGAATATCTGAGTGTTTACAATCATATACAACAGAGCATCCAGAATACTTGCATTTTCCACTCTTTGTTGAGGTGATTTTGGAATTTAGCCCACCAATCACATTTTCATAACACCAAATCAGAAAGTACAGGAATAATATTAATAGTGAATAGCCAAGACAACCTTGAAGTTTAGAGTTGCAGAGGCTTTCCTGGTAATAGCCTGACATGTCTCAGACCTGCCTACTCACACTGGTACCACCTGGGGAGCTGTTAAAATGCCTACAGGGTAAACTCTTTTCCAAGAAATAATCACTGGATTTGCCTGGAGGTGGTTTTTCAGAGCTCCTCAGGTGACTTAACGGTCAGCCAGCTGAAGAAGCACAGATCAAGCATAACTGTCTTATAGAGCATGTGACATAGGGCATCTGAGAACACTGAGGCCAGTGACTCCAAACTCTTCCCAAAGCCACCTTCATATTTACTTATTTTCAGTTACATCTATTAGATCTACAATAATTGAAGTTATATGAGAAACTAAATGCTGAGTAATATTAACTAATGTTTCTTACTATTTCACAGTTTTCTAAAGCATGTTCATTTTCATTAATCCCCTTAATCTTCAAAAATAACTCTATAAGACAAATTGGAGTGAATATTATAACTCCATCTCCTAAATAAGCACACTGGCGCTCAAGGAAGCAGAACAAACATTGCATGGAATGAAGCAAGAGTGTTTCAGAGGCAGGACTCCAAGTAAGTCTTCTAACTCTGAATGCTTTTTTTGCTTGTTTGTGCATAAAACTTTTAAAAAAGCCTGTTTAGTTTTGGTCACATACAGAAACAGTATGAACTGCAGCAAGAAGAGGCCAAAAATTCCTAATTCAAGAGGTGTACCATGGCTATCAAAGAATGGTCTATTTGGAAAGTGATTTTCTTTATTTGACCTTACTATTAACTATCCTATAACTCAAAACTGTTTGTACCAGGTTTTGAGGAAAGAATAATTTTGACTGCACTTGCTTCATTCTGTTCCTGAAGCAAACAGATAGCAACTGGCTAATGCCATGCTCAAATGGATGGTTTCACACTTCACCAGGACACAGGAGAAGAGCAGTTATGGGCCTTGGATGCTGTCTTTGTTTCCTGTGGCTGGTGTAACAAGGTACTGCAACCTTGTGGGCTTGAAACAACAGAAATATATTCTCTCACTGTTCTAGAGGCAAGAAGTCCAAAATGGAGGTGTCAGTAGGAATGTGTACCCTCCAAAGGCTCTATGGGAGAATCCTTCCTGGCCTCTTCCAGCTCCTGGTGGCTCTAGGTGTTCCTTGGCTTATAGCTTGCATGGCTCCAATTTCTGTCTCTGTCTTCATGCGGATTCCTTTGCTTTTCTGTTCGTGTCTTCTGCTCTTTTTGTCTCTTTCAAGGACACTTGTCATTGGATTTAGGGCCTATCCAAGTAATGGGGTATACTCATCTCAAGATCGATCTGCAAAGACACTTTTTTTCTAAATAAGGCCGTATTCATGGGTTCTGGGTGGGCATAATTTTGGGGACCACCATTCAATCAATTACAGATTGTATTTTGCTATTATAAATTGTTTTTATCTACTTGCTACCTGGTTATGGCTGGTATATAGACAAATTCTTAATAATTTGAAGATTTATTTGAACCTAGCCTTCTTTCTGAGCTCTCTTTTTCGTTCTTATTTTTAAGTGATGCTTAGAATTTCTAGAGACAATCACATCATCTGCATAAATGATAATTTGTTCCCTCCTTTCCAATTCATAGCTGCATTTGACATTCATACTTTTAAGATATGATTCTCAAAAAGCAAATTATCTTAAGAGCTGGTGTAGGAATTATTGCTGTCAGTTAAAGGAAATCAAATTTGTCGAGCCACAGGAACAAAGTAAGAATGCCAGGGTAATTCAGGTCACAGATTTAAAGAGCTGTGATGTCTTCAAAATCATTTAGTTTTATTCTTCAATTTTGTCAATGCCTACGCCAAGGCTCAGCTACCTGAAAATACGTGCACAAGGTCACTCAACAGAGAAAGAACTAACACACAAAAAACTCCTCTCTGTTCAATCTATACTAACCAAAATGATATTTTATATTTGAATATGTAACCATGTTATTCACATAAAAATCTTCATTGACTGACATTGTCTTAAGGCAAATCTACCATAGCCTGGGAAGCCTGGGAGGTCTGGGCCCTGCTTCTGGCCAGCCTCACTTTATGTCTCTCTGAAAGATTTTCACTCTGTTCTGGACACACAGGCTGTGTTTACTTCCCCGAATCTGCCAAACTGCTTTCAGGGCTTTCACTCCTACTTTTCTTTCTAGCTGAAGAAAACTCCCTTTCCCCACTTTTGCCCTCTTCCCTTCCCCAGCCCCTGTTGTCTGTCTAACTCTCATTGCCCAAGAGGAGATTGGCCTCACCCTCTGCCCCAGGTTAGATTAAAGCCCACACTTTCCCCTTTTCATCAGAAATCTAAAGATCATTCATATTAGGTAAAATAACAGCAATTAATTAATGTTTTATATAATTTATTGGTTCAATGTCTTTTCCATTGGACTATAAACCACATAAGACCCCAAACGAAGTCTGTCTTATCATTGCAATATCCTACATCTTGCACAGTATGTGGATCATAATATGCATTTAATTGTAAAAATTGTTAAGTGAATGAAACAATCATTTTATACTTGTTCTATGATGCCATAGCCTTTAATTCTTCAGGATTTCAAGATACCCCATTCCCTTCTTTTTCTGCTATTGCTACATATTCCCTAAGCCCTTTCGTTCTCATTTTTAAGTGCCTAAGGCAGAGTGGTTATTTTAGAAAACCACTTAATGCTTAAATAGCATCAAATAATAATTTTAAATATGTAAAGGCTTCAAAAAAATCTGTGTCAAAAATAGTGTGGGCACAATCTATTGTGACTCAGAGTGTTTGTTAAGTGGTCCTTTTCTGGTGACCTTTATTTATGCTATAATGAGAATAACAAACTTAATAGCTATCATGTATGAAATGTGTGTCCTTCATGGGAAGCATTTATCTTAAATTCTCACTTCCTTCCCAGACCTAAAGGAGCCCATCTTTCTGGGTATAGCATAAATGGAGGAACCAGACAATCCAATTCCTTCTGTTGCTTTGACAAGTTTTGTAGGGCCTGAGTCACCTTCCAAGTCTGACCTAAAGCTTAAAGGTTTCCAATAGGAGAATATTCAGCAACCCTACAGTTAGTCCAATTACATACTCTTTTTGTTTCCTATTCATGCATGTAAAAGCTAATAATAAATTACAACAAATTAATTTTTCAAGAAGGTAATAGAGAACAGTAATTATTTCACTAACAGCCTGTCAAATTACTTGCAGGAAGTATAGGAAATGGCTACATTCTCAGCATCTCTCACATAGCGTTAAGTCTATGGTACAAATTGCATGGCATAAAGGAAAACAAAACCCCATTCCAAACATCAGGTTCCTATTCTCTTGCAATATGTGTAAAATGTACCCACGATGAGTTCCTGAGGGTGAAATCCTTCTTCCTTCTTTTCTTACTGGTAACTTTTTAAACTCTACAGTGATTACTGAGTGGCACCAGATTTCCAAGCTTAAAAAAGTTATGCACAGCGCTTCTTTTATGTGAACTTATTACATAGCCAAATGATCATATGGGATATGTTAACAAGTATTAACAATAATTCCACATTATGCTGAACTGGTCATGCTCCACATGGAGGGAGTTCCATCTTTAATTCTAAGTGTATAGAGAACAGGGAAAGATAATCTCGAATGTAGTGTATACAGTGTACCCAGGTGGGAAGAGAACAGAAATTGTCATGTGGTCAAGAGTTAAAGGATCTGGAGGAGAGTAACCTGGAACTGAGACACCTGAAAGCTGCCTGCACACACCTGAAAAACGGTCAGGAAAAAAAGTTTTAGACTTTTTATGATTAATGCCTGATAGGGGAAGAAATCAATAGATAAAAGTTCTAGAAGCACAAAGTAGTTTTCTTTGAGGCAAAGTGTTCTTAAAGACAACACCTAAAGATTCAGTGGGTGGCTCAAGAAGTTGGGGGTAGGGCCCTCCAGTCCCCAGCACCAGCAGAGACTGGCAGTGGGAACAGCCCTTTGCAGGGACTTTGTTAGAGGAGATGTAAGTGTCATAGGAAGGATGGCCTGTATCAGTGATTTTCAAATGATATGTAGCCCAGCAGGGCAAGGAAAACATGGAAGCAGGCAGTCATCTGGGTCTCCTGCTTACTTGTCAGTTTTCAGAGTAAAGAGTCTGTGTACAAGCCACTTCCTATGGTTACCAGTTAGGATTTTTAAATTTTGTGTTTTTACTTTTTTCTGTCACTTACAACTTATAAATGATGATGTATTTGATGTGTTTCAATGCATTGAAGTCATTATTTTTTTTTTCTTTGACCCACCCCAGTGTCCCATCTTAGGCCAGTGAGAGCTCCTTCAAATTGTCTCCTGTGTCTTTTTGATGTAACTCCATTAGTCTTTGAGTGCCTCTTTCCTCTCTGGCACAAGGTGTCCCAGGCTCATCTGACATATTCTCTGCCACAGACTAGAGTCAACCATTTCTCCAAGGAGACCTGGCTTCTTTTAATAAAAAGATGTAACTGGAAGAGCAGATCTACTTACATATGTTTTACTTATAGTAGTTGGGTAAGAATTTCTTTGAAAATAAAGGAAAACTTTGCTGTAAAAATGGTTTAAATATAGAAATATAGATAACTTTTAAAGCCCTTCTTTTTTGAATGCCTCTAAGTACAATTTAATTCCTGAAATGAAAATGCAGCATTTGCTGGAAACAGAGTTTGGACCTAGAAAGTTGGTTATAGGAGTTGCTTGTAGCAATAGTTTGCTATATTTATATTAAGTTGGGGAAAAAAACCTCAGGTGGTAAGCATGTTTTTTTAAACTAGGAAAATTTGTGGATTTGGGGTTAGATTGAGACAGCTAATTTATTTCTTTTGGCTAGCACTTACTTTATAAAAAATAGTTTTATTATAGTATAATTCATACATACATAGAATTACATAATACAATAAAATAATATCGGTGTAGCCAGTATCAAAATTTTAGTATTTTGTCATATTTGTTTAATATTTTTAAAGGCATAAAACACAACCAAATGTACTTGGATCCCCACAATACTCCCTCCATCATGCCTTCCCCTCCTGGACCAGACTTAATCATTGTCCTCAATTGTGTGTTTCTCATTCCTAGGACTTTTTTTTAAATACTGATCTTAGGTATCTGAAATTATTTTGCATATTTTAAATTATATTTATGTTATATCATATGGCATATATCATTCTTCAATTTTTTTTCTTGTTTTTTTCTTCTTTTTTTGACTGGACATGGCTTTTGAAATAGAACCTGCAAATACACGTTGTTCTTATTTATTTATGTTAACTGCTATATTGTATTCCATTCTGTGAAAATACCACAATTTATAATAGTGGAATTAATAGTCTCATATTGATGGCTGCTTAGGTTGTTAGTAATTTGTTTTATTATTAATACAAACACTGCTATAACAATGCATTCTTAAACATGTATTCTTGTGCGCCTGTGAGTGAGCTGCTTTAGGTTACATACACAGGAAAGAAATTCCTTCGTTACATGACATGCACGTCTTCCACTTTACTGGATATTGTGGAATTGTTTCCGCCAACAGAATTCATATTCCAGCTGTTTCATATATAAGTCATATGACTTTGAGCAAGGTATTTAACCTTTGTAAACCTCACTTTCTTCAGCTGTAAGAGGGAGATGATAATTACTTACTTCTCAGTGCTTAATTTTTCTAATCTGTATGGTCCTCACCCAGATTAAGTGTTATAAAGACTATCTGTGCTCTCATTTCATGTAAAAACCAAATGAGATCATACATGTAAAGCATCTAATAGGTAATCTGCCCTTTTCTCTCTTCTCTTTGCTTTAGCTTGAGGAGTGATTTTTTAATAACACCTTAGTTGGATGATGAATGAGAATAAGGTTCCTTTAGGTCCCCTCAACTCACACTCTGTGGACAGCAACCTTATCCAGTCAGTCTCCACCTAAAATATGGGTGGAATTTGCAAAAGTTCCTGGATGGAGAAATATATTGTGTTGAATGTTCCTCGTTGGGAAAATTTATGACAACTTTTCCAAAACTAAAGCCTCAAATCTTTATTATATTCTGTTAATGACTCAGCGGACTTTTGGCAGAAGGAGCTAGTTTCCTTTGGTTCAAATGCTTCTATAGAGGGTTCTGATTAATCTATCCGATGGTCTAAAATCAAAATAACACATGCAATCCTTGGCTGAAAGAACTCACCCGTGGTGTTATAACAATAATTCCTCTCCTTGTTTTCATATATAACATTTTGGAAACATTCTGGTTGGAGCCAAAATTTCTATATTTTGGAAACTTGGCATACAGATGGATGATGGCTGAAGTATGCCACTTATTTTCCTTTTGGGGAGGACTAGAAAATGCAGAATGGTTGTTACACTACTTCTCAAAGAAATATCTGCAGGACAACCCAATTTAATGTGGGATAAAGCCCTGTTATCTAATTTCCATGTCATAATACATATTCATTTCAAAAGATTTTTCTTGCCCACCCAATTTGAAGTAGTTCATATCCCCAGCAATCACTTTCTCTAACATGGATCAGTCAACACCCTTTTCTGCAAAGTACCAAGTGGTAAACATCCAGGGCTTTGTGGATTATAATATGGTCTCTCTCTGTTGCAACTACTGAACTCTGCCATTGTAGCACAAAGGAAACCATAGATAACATGTAAACAAATAAGCATGACTATGATCCATTAAAACTCTGTGGACACTGAACTTTGAATTTCTTATAATTTTCACAAGTCACAAATATTTGATATTTTTCCAACAGTTAAAAAAAATTAAAAATTTTTGGTTTGCAGACCATACAAAATGAGGCAATAGACTGAATTTGGCCACTGAGCTGTGTTGAGATCCTCTGTTCTACAACACTAGTTTTAGGGTTTCTTTTTTTCTTTATATCATTTGTTAGCATCTAAAAGAATCTACTTATATATAAATATATTCCTTTTATGGTGTCTTATGCTGGAATCCAAGCTCTGTCCCTGTGAAAGCAGAGATATTATCTATCTTGTTCAGCCCCTATGCCCAGTATCACAGAAACTCAGCATATACGCATTGAATGTGTGAATCTGTAGCTTGCAGGTAACTAGCTTAACATGGATAGCACACTGAATTCTCTTAGTGATTAAATCTTTTTCAAATAAATTTTGTAATATATACACTATAGAATTTAATGATGAAGAAACAATGTATGAAAGTATTTTTTAAGCTTTGAAGTTAAGAAGTCCAGACTTTAAAATTAAATCCTTCCTCCATTAGTTACTATTTATGATGTTGAGTAATTCAATGAATCTGTCTATTTCTTAATTTTCGAAAGAGAATACTTTCGGGAACTTTTCATAAGATTGACAGTGAGTTTCTGCTTGTCATTCCATTGTCCTCCTCAAAGCCACTCCCCATCTTCCCCATCCTGTTCTGTACCCTGGCAGGTCCACATGTGGGGATCACATCAGTCATCTGTTTTGTCCTCAAGATGCTAGCTGGGTTTTACCAATCGGAGAAAGAAGAATGAGGCAAGAATATTTATTCCCTTAGCTTCCTAGATTTCAAGGGACTAGCTGTGTTCCTGGAACAAAGGTGTCAGCTTACAAATTTATGAATGCTCCACAGTGCACTGGGTTTAAGAGTGCCACTATTAGTGATTCTTGTAACTTCCCTCCTGGGTGTAGGAACCATCCTGTCGTTAGCTCCAGGATACTGCACTCCCTCTCAAGGTTTCCTGCTCTCTTTCTGCCCACAGCATTAAAAATAGCCTCTATACTGAAGTCTCAAACAATCCTAAATTTCTTTTGAGACCCTGAACAGTTTAAAGAGAAAATGCTTGAGAATAAATGATAGTTCTAACTAAACTCTTCCTATTAATAGTTAGAAATCTGGTTGCCTTCTTTGAAATTGTATTCAAATAATGAATGATTCTCCTTGACAATAGTAACAACTTTACATTTCTCTACAGTCATAAACTAGGATGCCCACAGGCTAAGTAAGATATCCTAGGTTGATGAAATACATATTTTTCCAACAGCTATTTAAAATAAGGAAAATTCACCTTAAAATATATTTTTTCAAATTCTCATGAAAAGACCACACTTCCTTGGCCACACCAGGCTGGCACCATTCCTGGCCATGATAAACAGGAGCAGCTACACTAGTCACATGGGCTTTGCATGTGGCAGGTAGCTTTGTCCCCACTACTCCCGAGCATGCATTCATTCCAGTTGTGTTTCATGTTAGCTACCTGGCCCCTGGTGACATTTTCTCAGAGAAATAAGTCACAGAATAGAATCATCAGCCAAGTGGGAGGCTGGGGGAGAAGGTGTTGGTGGTTTCAAGGAGAAATTGTATATTACAGCCATTTAGGAGAGTGGGAGAATAAAAGGCCCAGAGTGGGGTGGGGGTGGGATGCAGTAGGGTTGCAAGATGGAGCTGAAGGTCTTCTTGGGGTTTTTGGTCTACATGGAAGGTGTGATTCATAAATAAGCTGTGTATGCACCACCTTCAGCCTTTCTGGGGCAGGTGTGAAAGAGACCACAAGTTGGATTTGACCAGGCTGGGGTTTTGCCCCGAGAGACATGAGAATTAGCAAGTCAGAGAGATGAGGCTTTTTGTGAGGGAGGAAATAGAATGGTGGGTCATGGAAGCTGAGTCAGTCAAGGAGGGGCTGAGGACTTGAAGAGGTGATGGACAGAGGAAGAAAAAGAGCCTCCTTGTTAAGAACGCTCACCATGCATACTGGATCCAGACTGCATAGATTCAAATCTCAGCTCCACCTGTACTAGCTGGGTTGGCCATGCTACTTACCTTTTCTGAGCCTTGGTTTCCTCATCTGTAATGAACTGCAAGAGTCCCTACCCCATAACACTGTTGGGAAGATTGCAAAGATGCAATACTCACACACATATACACACAGAGAGAGACTTTAGAACATGGTGGATATTTTGCTTTCCTTACATTGATTTTGATTTTTAAAAAATCTTTCATTAGCTTTTTCAATTCAAAAAGATATTTATTTATTGAATGTCAATAATATAAAAGAACATTAAGAGATATCTTGTGGGGGCCAGAGAGCGAAATCAGATATGAAGCTGACCAGAGATTCACAAAGCATCTTTTAGACAAATAGGAGGGAGAAGCCCCATAAAAGAAAACACAGAGAAGGCTCTGTATGGGTGGTGTACCTTAAAGACCTGGTAGGTTTGGGACATGAAGCAAGAAGAAACAAGCAGCTACTATGTTAAGGACATCAGTGGGTGCCGAGCCTGGGGTTTCATGGATTTTTCTAACATTGCCTTTGAAGCAGAGACGGGCATCGTCCCAAAGGCTGATTCATGGAGAGAATTTCTGATAGTGTGCCAGTCCAAGGAGGGAGATGTTTTGGAGGAGGCAGAATTTTACTAACTAGTTTTTGTAAAGAAAAAAAATATAGGACATGTACTTAGTAAATATTTCAAGCAGTAAAAATGGCTATAGAGTGATGACAGACTTTCCATGCTATGCTTGGCCCTCCTGCAGAACAATCATGGTCACCAGTTTTTCATGTCCATCAAAAATATTCTATTCGATTGTCATATGTATGTTTACACAATCTTGATTTATATATATGTATCCACTGAAATAAACTACACTACTTATTACTATTTTTCAGCAATGGAATTATTCCAGATAAGTCCTTCTACAAAGTTCTCCAAGTTATGGATGGCTTTAATGCACTTAAACAGTCGCCCATTGGTACACATGCATGTGTTTCTTTTTTTTTTTTGACAAATTTATTGAAGTATAATTTACATTCCACGCCATTACTCCATTTTAAGTGAACAATTAAATGATTTTTAGTAAATTTACCAAGTTTTAGTAAATTGTACCAGCTTGGTACAATTTACCAGCTATTCACATAAATCAGTTTTAGAAGATTTCCTTCCCCTTATTAAGTCCCTTAATTCCCATCCCCAGCTATATTTCAAGCATGCCCCTCCCCATCACAATGCTTACCACATCCCTCAGATGTGGGTCTATCTCCCCAACCCCCGAATCCCTGGTGAACACCACCACCATTTGAGCACCATAGTGTTAATCAGTCAGTACCAATTTGATGGCGAGTACATGTGGAGCCCATTCTTCCGGTCTTGTGTCACCTCACTTCGAATAACGGGCTCGAGCTGAATCCAGGATAATATAAGTGGTACTAGCTCACTGTCGTTTCTTAAAATTGAGTAATATTCCATTGCAAACATATACCAAATTTAAACAATCCACTCATGAATTGACGGGCACTTAAAATTGACGGGTTGTTTCCACAACCTAGCAATAGTGAATTGTGCTGCCATAAACATTCGGGTGCAGATGTCTTTACTATACAATGTCTTATGCTCTTTTGGGTAGATACC
>CAUYRT010056050.1:0-107942 GCA_963574885.1 Lepilemur ruficaudatus
GAGGCTTATCAATTTTATAGATCCCTTCAAAGAATTAGCTTTGTGTTTCATTGTTTTTCTTTACGTATTTTCTGTTTTCAATTTTATTGAATTCTGCACAATTTTTATTACTTATTTTCTTCTGCTCTCTTTGGAAAAAAATAAGCCACTTGTATTTCTTCTGAATGAATAGCGTACTCATATCCTTTGCCCTTTTCTGTTGGGTAGCAGATTCCCCTCTTGTTAATTTGTAAAATATATCATTATATATTAGGGAAGTTAACACTGTGTGCATCAAACATATTGCAGCTCTCTTTCTCAGGTTTTGCTTGGCTTTCATATTATTTTTACCAAGAAAAAAGTAATCAAAAAAAAAAAAAGAAAAATTGCAGTAGAAGAACTGAATAACAGCATGCACATAACTAAAGAACAATTTAGTTGCTGAAAGAAATGTCACATCAGTAAGAAAAACACATCTTAATAGAAAATGGACAAAGGATATGAATGGGTGATTCACAGAAGAAGAAATCCGAGTGGCCATTAAACATACGAAGAGATCCTCAGCGTCAGTGGTCAGCAGAGAAATGCAAGCTAAACCACAGTGAGATTCAGTGTCTGCCCATCTGATGAAAAAAATTAAATGACTGATCGGCCCCGGTGTTGGCAGCCTCATATAGAGTTGGCAGGGGCCTGACTTGGCACCATATTTTTGAAGGCAATCTGGCAGATCTTTTCTAATTAAAACGTGCATACTCTTCTCTGTAGCAATTCCAGTCTAAGGGACCCATCCTGGAGAAATACTGCACATACATCCACAGTGACATATACAGGGAAGTCTCTGCAGCACTGTTTGTGATCATGAAAAACTGGAAACCAGATAAGTGGCTATCAAGAAGAGAATGGGCAATTAAACTATAATATACATCCATACTGTGGAATACCCCGGGGCATTTATAAGGATTGATACATGTGTTGACATGTAAAGATCTCATAGACATATTTTAATAATAGTCAACATGTCCTGATAATTTATAAGTGTCGAGTATATTTTTCATCACTTTAAACAGTGATATCTCATTGAAACCTCACAGGGACCTGAAGAGGTGAGTGCTATTATTAAACCCATCTTACCGAGGAGGAAACTAAGGTGCAAAAGTCTGAGTAGTTGCCCAAAGTCACACACAGTAATGAAGTTGGGATTTAAAATTCAGCAGCCTGATCCCAGGGACCATGCTTTTTAAAACTGTATTCAATGATTTACTTAGCATGTAAAAAACCAAGTTGTCCAGCTATATGTACAGAATTATGCAACTTATGTGAAAAGTAACAAAACTATGTATTTTCTTATGCATGTAAGTTTCTATGTTACTGCCCAGGAAATTCTTAAACAGATACACAGCAGATTGATACTTCAAGGTGTACCATGGAAATGGGGATTTGGAATGAATGAGCCTCTCACTTTGTATTGTATTTGATTTTTCTTAAAAGGTAATCATGAATTAATTGTGTAATTAAAATTTTAATTTATAAAAGCTGACCACCAGATCTCCAGATGGACATAGATGATATATCTCTAAAGAAATGTGTTAGGAATGAAATTGTCAGTCTCTAAAGTTTAGATTGATTTGGAAGAGAATGAAGACCTTCGAAAAACATTTGGTCTGGCCTTTCCATATAGGAACCTGTCCTGAGAGATGGATGTTTACGCTTTGCTTGAAACACATCCAAGAACACGGAGCTTATCACTGCTAATGCAGCTTATATGATACAGGGATAGCAAGACAGTGTGGTTTGGTGGGGAAAGCACGCACTTTAGAGGCAGACAGCACGAAACTTAACTCCTGGTCCTTGCTGGTACCAGTCACGGAAACTTGGCCTTGGTTCCCTGATCTGTGCAATGGGGCCAAGATGCCTCCCTCACAGAGCTACTGGGAAGATTAAATAAAAGCATGAATGCCAAGCACGAGGCTCAGTGCTTGACAGAGACCAAGTGCCGGTACCCACACAAGCCCTCCCTTTCCCTTTCCTCTGGTTGTTAGAAGGCTACACAAGTGGAAATCTACCTCGATCCTCGTTGGTCCAATTTTCTGGGCAGTACTCAGTGTACAGGTATTTGTGATTGGGTGATTTTCTACATGCTTCACTCATAAGGTCAAGTTAAGAGCTGTTCCTGGAGCCTTGGGGACATCCAGGAAGAGAGGAAGATAAAGCAAGACAAATCTAAGAGTCCCTCTGGATGTTGGACCCCTGAGCTGCCACCACTCTGTCTCCCGAAATCCTTCGGTTCAGCAAACTCTCAGAAGCCTGGCTTGAGAAGTTCATGAGAGGGACATTCTTGGCCCTGAGCTGAGGTGTGAGACCTGGGCTTGGAGAGAGGCTGATCAGCCAAACCTTCATGTTGAAAGCAGGGAGCACTCAGGCTCTCAAGGTGGGAAGAGGTCTGGGGGCCAGGCTTAGGTGTGCACACCTGCTGCAGAGGATGAACCAGAGAGAAGAACGTGGGCTCCAGGGCCTGGTCTAGACAACCTCTGGCCTCTTCTACCCTGACCCTGATGCTCGGTATCTCCGTGCCCCTCCGGCCCCACAGTTTAGAGCCTGCAGCCTTGCTGTGCTTGCCTCGGCTCTCTCTTCAGCCCTTTCGTCCCCCAGCGAGCACACTCAGAGGGATACCTTATGGAAATCAATGAGATCTGTGAGCGTTGCATGGCGATTGGGGTCCACTCCCAGGAAGCTGTAAAAATCCCCAGAGGCATCCACAAGAAAGTGCTTGAACCCCTTCTGCAGGCGGTAGGAGAGGGTGTAACCCCAGATTTTCTCACTGACCCGGACCAGAAATGCTCCCTCGGTCATGTTCTCCAGGAGATCTTCTGCACTTTCTCGGCTAATAATCCCTGGTTTAAGAAAGGGGGCGGGGAGTCAGCAGGTTCTGCAGCCCCTCCACACCCTCCCCGACCCCTTCCCAGTCCTTGCCCTGTGGCTCAGTCCACAGGCCATCCTGTCCATGGGGTCCAGGTGTCAGGAAGGGAAGGGCCTCAGGGTGGCCAGCACATGCTCCATCCACAGCGGGAGCAACTTGGCCCAGCGCAACCAGCTGCGAACCTGGGGGCAGAGTTTCCACTAGGACCTGAACTGAGCACACTTTGCTCTCCAAACTAAGCCACCCTGATTTGAATTAATCGGATAAGCAAGGAATTAGTAATGAGCTGGATTATAGTATCTACTGATTACAAATACAAGTCACCAGGTACTGCCCTGTGGGAAGCCCTGAGAGTCCTGCTGCAGTGGCCAGAATGACTGCTGACAGCTGCCTCACTTAGCTCCCTGGAACCATAAAGGAGCACCTGAAGACAGGATTTTTCCTTAAAAAGTAAAAGGACTTCCTCCAAATACCTGTGGACACCGGGCAAAACGTTTCTTAATAGGGGCACAAAATTAAGCTTCACTTCAGCTCAAAGAACAAAACTTTCTAAGGTTTTACAGTCCTAGGTGATGTGGTTTCATCACAATATGGAAGTCAGGTCTGGCCTTGGAGTTGTTGATGTGCCAGTGACAATGCCCTGAAATGCTTTTAGGGAGCTGCCGTCATCTGCGTGATGTGGGAGAGGCTATGCGTTTGGAGATCAGACTCTGGGGTCAGGAGGTGGGAAGAGAAGGGGAAGTCAGACCTCCTGGATTCCTTCCCCAGCTCTGCCCTTACCTGGCTACGGGATCCTCAGCCAAGCCCTCAACTTCTCCAGTGGCCTTTGACATTTCGATGGTCACGACCCATCTACTTCAAAGGCACGTTATGACTTTCAAGTCAAAAAAAGAATCCAAAATCTTTTTAAATACTGGGAATAGCTGTGGAAATGTTGGATCCTGTTATTTGTTATTTTGGGGGAGATGTGAATTGCAATGCACTGTCCTTTTGCACACCCACTTGTATGCCCTTTACACACATTCACCATCGGTGGCTAGCAGACGGACGGAAGTAGCCAGGCTGCTCATCTCCATGACCCTGAGAGGCACTGCACACCTGTGACTTCTCCCCACCTGAGTCCCTGATGCCACACCCAAGTGAACCTGCAGTCACACTCCCCTCCCATTGCTCTCCTACCCAAAGCACAAGAGACTTTCCTTGTGCCCAAAGCAGAAGACACAGAGGTAACCACGCTGTCAAAGGCTCCACCTTTTAAAGACAGTCAACACAATTGGGGACCACCCATTTCCTCCTTGCCCAGGACATATCAAGAGGCAATCAAGCCAGCTACCCCCTCCGCAGTCAAGCTATACAGGGAGATAAGAGGACAGAGGTAGGGCTGGGGGCTGGGAAGAAGAACCAGAAGAGGTCACCTCTGTCCCCACTCCAAGCACCTCAAGCTGAAGCACAGCAGGGTTGGGGACTGGAGAGGAGACTGTTACAGAGGGTGGGAGACTAACAGTCAAACTTGAAGAGGACTCGACTTTATAATACCCAAAAATGACCAGTAACACCAAAATGGCCATGTCCTGTCTCTCCCCCACCTATAACCCTTGAGCAGCTTCCCACTGGTGCCCAGCAGAGCCCAGCCTCAGGCAGGTCGGACACCAGCTCCCTGCCCCACCCACACCTGCCTCTTGAGGGTTACCCACCACCCCATGCACCATTCTGGCTGCTCCCCCCAAGCCTTCCTTGGGTGAAGCCTCATCCTCACCCCCTGCCCCCTCCCAGCTGACCCCGACTCCCCTTTGAAGACTGACTCCTCCTTTCTCACAGGAATCACATGCTGCTGGGAGCCTACACTCTACCTTTGTGCAAGTTTGAAAAAGATGACCCTCTGAGTGGCTGAATTAGAAAAAGATGCCTCTCTGGGCCCAAACGGCAAAGCCCACAGTTTGATTGGTGGGTGGGGAGGGGGGCCTGCACATCAATCCCCTGCTCTCCCCAATGAGCCCCCTTAGCAGGGTCCCTTTATTCAACATACAACCTGCTCAACTGATCGGGAAATCACTTCTGTCCCGAGAGGCTGCATTGGATATCCCAGCTTCAGGTTTTCACAACATCCTACCCAAACGCTACAGTAGATGAGTTAAACAGGCTGTGAACTGCTCAAGGTTGGAGCTCTGCAGCCGTGGGAGATGCTGCCCAGGCCTCCCTTCCAGAGAGACCTGTCTCCGGGAGCAGCATCGTGTCCTTCAGCATCCATGGCAGAGGCACGTTTTCCCCAGGCTGCTCCCCGCAAGGGGTACCAGAGCCACCACTCCTGTCCAAGGGCAGTCTCCTCCAGCCAGCCATCTTTGCTCTGGGCCTCCCCACCAGCCCAACCAAGATTTCCTCCAAGCTGCACTCCAGGGCAGGCTCGGGTTATGCAATCGTCCTTCTTCCCCCTCCAGAGGTGCCAGACCTGCACCACATTCTGAAGACCCTCCCTACCCGCGTTCTCCTGCTGCCTCCTCCCTTTGTCCTTCACAGGCCCTTCCACCAATCAATCTTCGGCACTTCTGCTTCCCAGAACACCTGAACTGACACAACTCCTCATCATCTTTATATCCTCCATGCCTGGGACACTGGGATGCATGTTTGGAGCAGTGATCAAGAGCATGGACTCAAATCACAGCCTAGAGGCTTGTTCCATAGGTGGCATTGGGTGGGTTACTTAAACTTCTCTGAAACCTAGTTTGGTGTCCTGATCTATTAAATGGTATGATAATAATTCCTACATCTTAAAGTTGTTTGAGAATTAATTAAGTTAATGCATGAATGTCCTTAGCATAGTGCCTAAGAACATAATATTAATAAATATCTAATGTGATAGTTACGCTGAAAGAGACTTTTAAGCCAGAGGACACAGGATTATCTCTAATTAGAAACTTTAAGGGTTTTTTTTTCTTTAGTCATTCATAGGAAATAGAGGCCCAGAGTAAGATGAGATCACTCGTAAAAACAGGTTAATAAGAAGTTTCATCTGTTGTACATCCTTGTAGCAACGAAGTCTGAAGACACAGATACAAATATAAACATAGACCAGAGTTTCTCACTGTCAACATTTTGGGCCACTCATTGCTTGCTTGGGGGGCGGTGGGGGGCAGCCCTGTGCACTGCAAGATGTTTAGCAGCATCTCTGGCCTCTACCCCCTAGATGCCAAAACCTCTTCCCAGCTGTCACAACCAAATGTGTCTCCAGATGTTGTCAAATGTCCTGGGGGTACAATTACCTGGTTGAGAACCATTGGCATGGACACAGACCAGAACTCTCTAAAAAGTGTCGGTACTTTAGGAAAAAAGTGGTAGAACAAGAACACTGTAATGTGTGATATAATTTATGCAAGAAACATGCCTTCTACAATAGTTTATATAAAAATTATCACAATTTTACAAACATAAGATCTATGAGAGCAAGAATTTTGCCTGGTTTTTTTCCCCCCACTACATCTTCATGTCGAAAACAGTGTCTGGAAGTTAGGGCCTCAATAAATAGTGCTGAATAAATCATTAATTAATGGTACAATCCCATAACTAGCATTTATGGAATGCTGGCATTATGCCAACCACTGTGCTAAGACGCATAAACACTAGATCAGTCAGTTCTCATAATAATCCTTTGAGGTAGGTACTTTTATTCTCTGCATTTTGTAGAGTTGAAAATGAGGCTAAGAGAGATTGAGTTACTTGCCATAGTCTCACAGCTAGTACGAGGCAGACCGGCATTGAGGTGCGGCATTCTTTTTAACATCAGTCACACACACACAAGGCTGGCCCTCCTATTAGTCTGCCAGCAGCCTGTTTTGCCCACATACAACCCATATCCCATCCTGGAGGAATGTGTGGGCACGGGTGGATTAGCTAACCAGCTCCGCCCCCAGGGCTGCTGTGCTTGCAGCACAAACCATGAGAATTCAGCCAGGAGGCTTCTCGGCTGTTCCTGAGCTGCAGATTTTAAGGCTGACCATGATTCAAGAAGCAATGCCCAGAGGTCTGGTTTTGTCAGAGGCTGTACCCAAAGGAGCCTGATGTGGAGAGTGAGGAATAGTTGCAAACACCTGCAAATAGAAATTGTGCTCGGACTCCAGGGCAGAGGTCTTTCCAGTTCGGAGAGACCCCTCCCCGAGGACTAGGAGATTCAGTACACTACCCTATTGAAAGACGGTGCTAAAGCCAAACAAATCTGAGTCCAATCCTGTCTTTGCCACTTATGGCCTTATCTTAAACAAGTAAATCTCTTCCGTGGTAACGTGGACTCACATTGGCATCACCCAGAGTTGTTGGCCATATTAAGTGAAACAATGCCAGGGTAGTGATGGATGCTGGGACTATAGCAGCTGCTGCAGCCTGGCAGTGCACAACCCCAGCCGCGCCCTAGCCTAAGCCACACAGTTCAAGGGTCAGTGACAGAAGTGAATAGAGCTATAACCGCAGAACTGAGACAGAAGCCCAGCATCCAGACTGGGGCCCTTGATGGGGACTAAGGAGGGATGCACCTGAGCCTGCCTCAGCTGGGACTGAGCACCTAAGGCGGCCACTCAACTATCTACAGTGTCCCCTGTTGGGCCTCTGCAGAACAGGACAGGGCAGTGATCAGGGGACAGAGGTCCTTCAGGGCAGCCACTCCCTTCCCCTTGGTTACATACTACAGCGAGTAAAGGTGAGAAGGCAGAGAATGTGGCCTAGCAAACAAGTCCAGGTTTGCTTTCACTGTCCTTACGCCAGCATGTGACTATTGTAGGCAGGTGTGTGCACCCTCTCTGGCCCCGTTGAGGTGGGGCCTGCAGCACCCTCCTCCTCTGTTACAGCACCCTGCGCCCAAATCCCGGTGCGTCCTCCCTGACACCTCCTCTAATCCTCTCCCTGGATTCCATTCCACGTTGGCTCTCAAACACCACCACCACCAACTACGCATTCACTGTCAAAACATTTACTGCATCGGTGCTAATCGGCGGCAGCCCCAGGAAAGGAAAGGCACTTTATACTTTCAGAAGACGCTCTGCTATAATACATACATAAATTCACACGTTAGCAAATCCTCAAAGCAGACCCGTGGCTCTATCCCAGCCCCTCCTCCACCTCCATTCGGTTCCCAGAAATCATTAGTTTGGAATTGAACCTGAGTAACCAAATGAGCTCTTTTTATTTCTCTGTTAGGGCTTCACCCTGAAAAGAAAGGAACGCAGACAGGCCAGCCATGACATTTCGCCTTTTATGGGTCTCAATTCATCGGACGTGCATATTTCTTAACGCTTTCGCCACAGCTACGCCTCACTGGCTGACAACTCCTCCATTACCGCTCTGCTATTTCTCATTCATTTTTGTGACTTTCCTTTCTTATTGCCATTCTTTCCAGACGATATCATTAAGGAGGCTGGAATTATTAAGTGTTCCTTTCTCAATAGTTTCTCAAAGCATCCTAAAGCCACAGAGATTGTGATGAATGAGCTCAAATGCCTTCATTTTTTATAACTCCAGAAGAAATTTAACCACGGCTAACTGCTGAGACAAGGGTTTCGCCGGACGAGCTTCTTGCTTCCAGATATATTTATGCACAAGAGGCAACATCCAGGCCCATGAATGTCTGCTCCAAGCTGACGTGCCAGGTTCCAATCACAAATGCCGCTGTTCATGAGAGAGGCTGGCACCATCCAGCAAAATGACTTCTATGCAAGGATCCTGTGTAACATTTACCTCAACTGGATAAATAAATTTATGGTATGAATGTTTGCTTAGTGTCAGTCTTGCAGAAGCCACGTCATTTTCCTCTGTATGTTGGACATAGATTGGTCTTGCCTGCCCAGTACCATTCACCTGTCTTCTGACAAGGGACTCATGACCTTCCTTTGGCAAGGTCGGATTCCAGGCAGAGATCTTTCCTGCTCCCAGTTTATGCAGTTCCAATAGGGTGGAATCTGTCAAACCCATTCTGCATGGTCACTTGACCCAGGCCTAGCCAATCAGACAAGTCATCTCCTGGCCACAGCAATTGGTTCAGGAGTGGGCATGTGACCAAACCAGACCCAACAAGGCAGACTACTGGGTTAATATTGGGGCTACTGAGAGAAAAACATGCACTATCTTCTAGGATTTGAACCTAGGAGCATGCAGGCATGCAATCTCAGGCTGATGAATTGCTTGAGAATGAAAGCAACATGGAAACTAACAGAGCTGAAAGATGGAGAGAGGTCAGTTGCTAAAAAGCTTAAGCTCCTTGGTTCAAGAAAAGCCTGAAGCTAGACCTATGTGAGGGATTTACAGTCTTTTTTTTTTTGAGACAGAGTCCCGCTCTGTTGCCCGGGCTAGATTGCCGTGGCATCAGCCTAGCTCACAGCAACCTCAAACTCTTGGGCTCAAGCAATCCTCCTGCCTCAGCCTCCCGAGTAGCTGGGACTACAGGCATGCGCCACCATGTCCGGCTAATTTTTTCTATACATTTTTAGTTGGCCAATTAATTTCTTTCTATTTTTAGTAGAGACGGGGTCTCGCTCTTGCTCAGGTTGGTTTCAAACTCCTGACCTTGATGACTCCTCCCTTGTCAGCCTCCCAGAGTGCTAGGATTACAGGCGTGAGCCATGGCGCCCGGCTGGATTTACAGTCTTACAAGCTGAAAAATTCTCTTTTTGGTTATATGAGTTTGAATTTTTTCTGTTACTTACAAGTGAATGTTAAGTTCCATGAGGGTAGGGAAGTCATCGGTTTTGTGTATTGCCTTATGCCCTGTACTTAGCACACAACAGAAGCTTCACACTCATAATCAACAAATGAACAATTTAAATGCCTTTACCCAGGGAGCCTGCCTCTTAACGCCCCTGTCTAGGTAACTCAGCAAACTCAAACACTGATACTTCCTTCTTTTACTCTACTTATTGCATAAGGACTTTGCAGGCTGTATGGAGACTCAGACGGCATCCTCCAGGAATTCAACGAGAGGGTGGCACCAGCCTCAGGAGGAACAGACACTTGCCCCAGGTAGGAATAAGGCATGGCAGCTAAAACAGCTGGCCCCACAGCCCAGAAAGGCTGGGTGTCTCCTAAAGAAACAGCCTTCTCCCCATCCTCACAGAGACATCTTAGATTGCAAAGGAACTGATTCTCTGGAGCACTGTGTGCCCTGGAACAGCTACTCAATCTTTAGAGTCTCTATTCCCTCACCTGTGAGATGGCAACAAGGCTGCACTGCACAGATAGGAGCATGGATTCTGAAGCCAGATCACCGGGGTTTGAGTCCCGCCTCCCCCACTTATTAACAGGGCAACCATGGGCAAGTGGCTTCACCTCTCTGTGCCTCAGATTCCTCATCTGTGAAATGGGGTTAAAGCTAGTAGCAAGTGCATAGTGATATTATAAGGATTAAATAAATTAACATATAAGAAGTATTTATAAGGGTGCCCAGCATACTATAAACACTGTGTACATATTGCTAGTATTATAACCTATTCCAGAGTTTTATCAAGAGAAAATACTAGATGTTCAATGTTTACTTAACATAGTGCCCATACAAAGTACATGTTCAATAAATTATTAGTTAAAACATAAAAAGCCAGTGTGATCCCACAGATAAGGTCAACCAGCACACCCCACGGATACTGACCAGAGCATGCCTGAGAACCAGTGTAAGGTCATGTGTCCTCTACCCAAGGATGCTACTGATCCAAGAGGTACCTTTGTGCACCTCCAGACAGACAGAGCCCCATGCAAGGTACAGGGCTTGGAAGCAGAGCAGGCACCAGAACTACAGACAGCTCAAAAGAAAGAGCTAAGGCCGGGCGCAGTGGCTCACGCCTGTAATCCTAGCACTCTAGGAGGCCGAGGCGGGAGGATCACTCAAGGTCAGGAGTTCGAGACCAGCCGGAGCAAGAGCTGAGACCCCATCTCTACTATAAATAGAAAGAAAATTAGTCAAACAACTAAAAATAGAAAAAATTAGCCAGGCACAGTGGCACGTGCCTGTAGTCCCAGCTACCTGGGAGGCTGAGGCAGGAGGATCACTTAAGCCCAGGAGTTTGAAGTTGCTGTGAGTGAGGCTGACACCAGACACTCTAGCCCAGGTAGCAGTGAGACTCTGTCTCAAACAAAAAAAAAAGAAAGAGTTAAAATCTTGGGAACACCATTACCATCTATGCTTTTCTAACACAAAAATAATTTCATTCTCCTTTGTAACCCCTTTTTGAGAACATATAGCCAGTGCACACTTAAAAAAAGAAGGAAAATATTCCATTATTTCTTAGTTGGAATAGCTTAAGTAAAAACTTAAGAGGAAACTGGGTCAACTGACCTACTTTTTTCTCCTTTAGAAAGTTTTGCATTTGGGATCAGAGTGGTGGAAAATTACCATTCCAAATTCTGCCCAGGAGAGGAAAATTAGCAATCTCCCTTGACATGATGGATCATGACATGCTAACCAACCTTCCAAACGGCCCATGTGTTACACCTAATGACTATTTAAAAATATTTTAAGATGAGTATCATACTCATAAAAAAAGAAAATTTGGACTTGTACTTTTTTTTCCGAAGGCTAAATCAGTGTCATCTTCCTTTTGTGCACAGATCTTTTTCTTTACTTCTGAGAGACAGCAGTGACATATGCAACTTAGTATGCCTTAAAGGGGTGAACCACCATTGCACACACTTCTGTTCCCGATGTGCAACTCCAAAGGCCACCATATTTATTGATTCCATATAACAAATGGAAGCATTTATTGCATGCCAGGCATGTTCTAAATACTTTAAAAATATTAATATGTTTAATCATCACAACACCACTATATAGTAGGTATTATTTTTGCCATCCCTGGTTTCTTCAGCAATTCCTTACTAAACATAGATTTTAGCGAATGGTCCACACTGCTGAGGTCCCCAGCACCTCATGCTTCCTGCCACCTCTCAACAGAGTCCAAAGCCTCATCACAGTTTCCTACCCTCCCACTGATCCTGGAGGCCAATGACAAGGGTCTAGCCTGGCTCAGTCTCTCCATCTTGGCCCCAGAAACTCTAGTTCCTGGGAGTAACCCCAAGACCAAACAGAACATTCCCAGATTTTCCCTCAACCTGGGTCAGGGACCAGTGCCAGTTCTGCTTTGCAAGGTCATGGAATGAGAAGGGGTGAGATTCAAAACAAAGAACTCAGGCTGAGCCTAAAGGAAGTTCACTGAACAAATGGTAAGGGATTGTAAATCCAGAGAGGACCCTTTTCCATCCCAATTTCCATCCCTGGATGGCAGAGTATTCAAGGAAGCAATCAGAATGGAGTAGGTAAAAATAGGAGCCAGAAACCCTGTGCCTTGTCCAGCGCTCATGACCACTCAAGAAAACTCTGGAAGCTTGGCAGGGGCAGGGCCTGCAGTCCTGGAACAAGGTCAGCAGCACTTGCTCTCAGAGTCGCACTGCACCACAGAGGCCAGTGCAGAGAGTTTACAGGCCCTCCACCCCCCATGTGGGGAGTCCACCAGCCATCCAGACTGCCCAATAGCAAGCTGTGGCCATCAAAAAGCTCTTTATTCTATTGAACCCCCATCCCTGGACCCCAGGACCCCAGTTCTGTCCTCTTTTAACAATCCCCTTTTCTCAAGACAGAGCTCCAGGGACTGAGGGGGTGGCTCAGTTCCTCCACCCATTCCACCCCACAGCTTCTTCTTTTCAAGATAAATGTTCCCCAAGTAATCATTAAAATGACCCCTGTGACTTCTATTTCCTTCCCTTTGCTCAAACCCATTTAGATGTGCTGTGGTATAATCCAAGCATCAGTGTGGACAAGGAGTCTGAACATATGAGACTCCATTCTAGAATTCTAGAACCTAGCTGCTCTGTGACCTTCAGCATTCTTCTCTAAATATGTTCTGAGATCACAGTATGGGCAGGTAGGAAGAAGTGCCCATTCCACTTTGGAGCTCTCACATTGCACAGGAAAGCTACCTCTAACAGCTGGGCTCCCTGCAGACCATACTTTCTACATGGATGGGGAGTGCCTCATTCCTACCCCCCTGTGCGCTTGTCAGAAAAGCCTGCAGAAGAGGCAGTATACCCCACCTAAGCCCAGGTGAGGCCATGTTTGAAATCTAATCCCAGTGCTTGAGCAGAGGCCCATGGGAATAATTTACCAATGCCAACTGTGTCACCTGCCGAGTAGCCCCATTCTGTGCCAAGCCCTAAGGGCAAACAGCAAGACAGCCAGTGGGTTTCTGCCCAGACGATAAACCATGGACCACATTTTGACTATTCTTTAGAAGTAAAGCTTGGGAAGAGAAATGGGTTCTCACTGAGTCAATGTCTAAGACAGAGGATATTCTTAACAATTTTAGATGCATATCCATGTCCAAAAAGAGATTTTCCCCCCCAAAGCCAAGCCTATATGTACTCACATTTTTCCAGTACATTCCTGAAATAAAACTGTTTCAGGAAAATAAATATAACTATATATAACTATAATAAAACTATTCCTATTTCAGGAATAGTTTTATTCATATATATAACTAGAAGTCTCTCTTAGAATTCCTGGAACATAACAATGGACAAAGGAGAAACAAAGAATTATTTTACTATCGTTCTTTTTAACAGAGGAGACTTTATCTAGAATGCTATGGTCCCAAACGAAAGCCAGTTCCCATCTCCCTTCCCCTCTGAGCCCGTCGTCCCAGACTCTGTTTCCCAGAGGAAGCAAGGTTCCTGGTGGTTGGCTCCAGACTGCAGGAGACATCAGCACTCATGTGGACATGGCTTTCTATGATCGACAAAGTACTCTTGTTGCCTTGATCTTCATAAGTATCCTACGAAGTAGATGTTATAATGCAAATTTCACAGATGGGGAATGTAAAGGACACATCCAAGGTCACAGAACTGCTGGGTTCTAGATGGGACCCCACACCTTCAGACTCTGCCCACATTGCTCTTTGAATTACACCACCACACATCCAAATGTGTTTGAGAAAAGGGAAGGAAATAGAAGTCACAGTAGTCATTTTTAACCTGCATCTAAAATCCAGCTAAATTAAGTAGGACTGTTTTACCTGGCAAAAAAAAAAAAATTTATATTGGGATCGTGATAGATTGCATTACTGGCTCAAATTCTTCTTCCCTCCCTGTCTCCACATCCTTTGACATATGGCTTTACAGTTCCTCATAAGAAAAAGGCAGAATCTACTTTCCCACCCCTCAACTCCGTGACATATTTGTGGCTGACGGCATGAGGCAAAAGTGACAATGGGCTGGTTCTAAGACTGGACCTCAAGAGCCTCGAGTGCTGCCAGTTGCTCTCTGGCGCCTGTGCTGTTGCCAAGAGAAGAGCACACCTGAGCCAGCCCGCTGGTCCCCAGAGGTGCGTGAGAGATCCGTGAGCAGCACCGCGGCAGCTGAGACACCCTGAAATAAAACTATTTCCCAGCAGACCCTGGCCAACCTCCGGCAAAAACCCCTGAACGGTAGACCTGTGAGGGAGGCTTGTGTGCAGAGGGCGTCCTGCCTCCCCCGTCAGGGAATTCTACCCTGAGAGAGAAGTTGGACCACACCATTTGTTTCAGACTTTGAGATTTTAGGAATGAATACAGCTACCAAAAAAGGTCTTGGGAACCAATATAGGGCTGCTAACTTTTTGCTTTTCCAAGCAAGGGCAATATATAAAAATAGCCACTCTAGCTTACTGTCACCATCAATTCATAAAAGATAGGACACTGTAACACTACAACTGAGGGAAGACTATAATCTTAGAGTATGACACAGTCTTTCCTAGGTAAAGATAGCTGGCTGCCTTACGTATGTGAGCCTTTTTCTTTCATTCTGTCACAGATCAATGAAAACTCTGTCATTGAACAGCTCCGAAAACTCTGTCATTGAACAGCTCCGGTCTGTATACTAGCAACTTTTCCGCATGCTTTATGGTAGAACTGTCAGAAGAACATGAAATTAGCTACATATATTGTAAGACTTAAATCTTGGTTCTGTTTGTTCTGTGACAATAGAAAAGCTGCCTTTTTTTAAAAAAATCAAGGCAGAAAATAAAGCCAAAGATAAATTTGAACACCTTTGTCAAGCCTTCTCCACTGGCTACCAAAAGCGCACAGGGCGCCCAGTTCAGCTGCTAAGCCCTCACCTCAGCACAACACTTGAGTTGCCCTCTGCAGGTAACTATGATGCCTGCGCTGTGCTTCCATGACTGTAATAATGCATGAATGAAAAGCAAAGTGGTGATTCAGGCAGAAGCTCTACTAGGGGCTACAGAGACATAACTGGGACAGAAGTGAGAGGCAGGAAATCCCCTGGACCAGCTCTAGAGACACCTGGCTCAGTCGCCCAGGAGTGCTGACTGTCTTCTCTCTGAGCCACAGAGCCACTCCATCCTCTGCTGGATGTGCAGGCACCTGGGAGAAGGAAGAGGTCTAAAAGTGGATGGTGGTTAAATTAGACTCAATTATCCTTCAAAACTGTCCACTGCACCATGCATGCCAGACTGGCTATGGCTAATGGAACATGAGCAATGACAGCTGTGTCAATTCCATGCAGAAGCTTTAGGGGCCAGTGTGTGGTTCAGAAATTCTCTCTTTTCCCTCTGCCACAAGACCACCAGAGTTTCCAGTGGAAGCAGCTCATCCAGGCTGAGCCTCAGATTAACGTCTACAACCAACTCCCAAAGGGCATGTACCACGAATAAGACATAAACCCTAGCTGGTGGGAGTCACGGACACTTTGGATGCATTTGTCACTGAGGCATGCCCATGCCCACCTGACCTGCACTATGGGCTGCCATGAGTCAAGGCGGGGGGCTCAATGGCAGTGGCAACAGAGGGAGATGGGGAGTTTTTCCTGGAGGTACTTGTGCACCTGAGCCTGGGCAGGTGGAAGGCAGGGGCGAGGGTTGAACATACAGATGCCTGAGACACAGGGCCTTGGCCCCAGCTGAGCACCTGATCACTGGGAAAGCTAACCTGACCCTGTCGGTCTGGGTTTTCCGATTGCTCCCAGACCCTGAAGGAACCCACACACCTGCACAGAGAAGCAAGGGCTATTCTTTGGGATGGGAAAGCCTGAGATCTTATCCCAACTCTGACACTTCATTCCCACCTTCACGCGCGCCTCCCCTGGGTACTTACTGTGCCAGGCTTGCGGGAAATAGGCCACGTTCTGGGCCTCACAGGCTCACATGCGGGTAGGAGAACAGACCAGAAGTGAGTAAGCCCCAGTTGGGTGAGTGCTCTAAGGAAATAAACAGGGTGAACGGAGAGAAACTGGGGAAGGCTGCTGCAGGTGAGGGGTTCAGGAAAGGCCTCTCTGCGGAGGGATACTTGAGATGAAAAATGAGTCCGTGTCCGCCACGCAAAGGACCTCGAGAAAACAGCAAAAGCAAGCAGGGCAACAGCAGGTGCAGAGGGAGAGGACGGCTCGTTTGAGGAACAGAAGAAAAAACTTTTGGGAGCAAAGCAGGCACGGAGAGACCTTCAAGGAGCTTCACAGCTCTAATATTCTGTTTGGGTGACCCTGCTGTCTTCATTCAGCCACCTGTCATCTCACCGCGAGTATCACTCAGAGCCTGCAGCGTGCCAGGCTGTGGCCAGATCCGGGGAGGCGGGATCAGACAGCAAGATGGGGCCCTGCCCAGCCAGGAGCTCACGGTCCAATGAGAGCTCACTGTCCTGACTAAAGACAAGACGCCTCTGAGGGGCCTTTGGTGGCCAAGGAGGTTGCACAGCGAGAGCAGAGGGCAAGTCGTGTTCATCGCTTCTCAGCAGAGAGCGCGGAGTGCCAGCCCGGCATCCCTGTGGCCTCCAGTCTCCTGGGCTCCTGCTAGGGCACGGTGGGGGCAGAATGGAGCTGGCATAGGGTGTCAAGTCCCCTACCCCACTGATTATAGCCATCCTTCAAGGTAGGCAGAGATGTGGGAACTGTCTGCCCCAGGGCCCGGAAAGCGGTCCTACCATGGAACCAGGGGGCGATGGATTTGGTGTTCCTCTCAAAGCCGGCGCGGCGAGGCAGCTGCTCCTCCTTAAACCAGCGGACGATGACATCTTGGGACACTGGACGCAGCGGGCGCTCCCAAGTGCGGCTGGGAAGAGAAAAAGGGTGGGAGGGGTGGAAAGAAGAGAGGAGTGAAAGAGAAGGGGCAAAGAGGGAAGGAGGAAAGGAAGGGAGTGGGAGGGAGGAAGGAGGAAAGGAGCAGGAGGGGAGGGAGGAGGAGGAGGGCAGGGTGGGCCGTGGAGAGAATGGATGAGCGTGATGCCCACATTCACGCCTATGGAGCGGGTTAAACAAGCCCAGGTACTTGAGGGCACTTTCAGATTATAATGTACCAGCTGTTATTATTTTTTCTAAAAGAAAACTGTTATCACTTTCAAAAAAAAAAAAAAAGCCACACAGGTGGGAGTGAAAAGAGGCTCGGTGGAGACACCTGCGAAAAAGAAAAGGCAGATTTATTTCCCCAGCATGGCCAGGGCATGAACTTCAACATCCTGATGGAACAGGAACAAATTTATTGCTATGCAAGTGTCCCCCACATCCCTCACTCCCCGATAAAGAGAATTCTGGGTCCCCTGCCCTGTCTCGCCCCTCTCCACCCTCTAAGGGGACGCCTGCCTTTGCCACTAGCTCCTGTACTTTTGTGAGGCAGAATCAGGGCAGTGAACAGAGAAACCAGAGAACTCCATGTGCTCTGGAAACAGCTGAGATTCCCTGCTCAGGAAAGACAAAGGATGAGGACAGGGGGAAAGGAGCAGGGAGGGAACAGCACTGCACACGGGCTGCCTGCGACAGAGACAGGTGAGGACTGTAACCACTGAGAGTAGAGTGAGCAGGAGCGTGTGAAGCATGTAAGAGAATGTGCCAGGTACGTTTCAATGTTTTCTCACAAGTAAGCCAAAATTGTCATTGCTTTTGTGTCTGACCTGTGGTTTCTGAATACACACACAGACTGGGCCACATGAGACCCCTGCTGTATTTGGGCTACCCTAAAACAAGAGTTTGACAGCCAGTAACACACAGCAGGCACCCAACAACGATGTGCTGAGTTAATGTGCAGTGAGACCATAGTGCATTAACTCATAGCATGGAAACATCTGAACAGCAAGGCCTCAGCCCACCTTGATCAGCCACAGCCTCCTCACCATCTCCAGCTGAGTGACAGGAACCTGTTAATTCTTATTTTATCATGGCTATCCACCTAATAGTATTGGCATTTAGAATTCACCACTGCTGTCCTTGTTCTTTATAAAATAAATGCCAGCTGTCCCTTTGTGTGGTCTCTGTATTTGCCCTGTGCCGACACACTGACGCTGGACTCAGCACACCTCCTTGCAAGTCCCAGAATGAATCCTCTTGGCTTATTTTTACTTGCCCTAAAATGAATACACATACACACGCACACTCGCACACTCGTGCACACACACACGCACATACACGCAAGAGCAAACACTGTAGATTTTAGAACAGATGGAAGAAAAACAGAAAGTGAGGTTACATTCCACAGCTTAAAGCCATCATTGCTTGAGTTTGCCTCCAAACCCTGTCTTCCCTTCATGCCTCTCTGGGCTTCCTTTAACCCTCCAGCCCTACCAATGGCCTTGCTGCCGGAGGCATCTCCCCCTTCCCTCTCAGGAACTCAGATGTCCTCCTCTTTGTTAAGCAGCGCAGGGCAGCCCTGCCCCACCCAGCCTCTTCCTCCACATTTGCATTCCCTGAAAAAATAATTCCCTGTGTGTTATTTTTTCACAGTGGGTTGGGGGGAGATCCTCTAGTTTCTAGGACTTACTCTACTTAGAAGGCAATTGGAGGATATAAATAACAGCAAAAAAATTCCCTCACTCTTGTCCCTCTGTTCCTAAGCAGTGGATTTGAATTAGTTTCTAAGCAGAGAATTCCTAAGCAGGGAATCTGATTCCCTCAGACTATAAATGCTAGGCCAGCATGGCTGCTCCAAGAGGCCCTGGCCAGAAGCTTCCCCCCTGCACCTAGAACTCCCCTCCCATCAGCGGCGTGCTGCCACCCTGCAGCACTGACAGACAGGAGTGCAGGCCACTGCAAGTGCCACAAAGCTGAGAGCAGCGAGGCCACAGGGTCTGGCCCTGGGGGCAGCCACAAGAGGGAGGCAGGTGGGTGGCTCCTCTTGGGGCCTGGGTCTGCAGCTCTGTGTGCATGGCTCCCCTAGTGACTGCACAGCCGGCCTAGAACCAGGCTGCACAGGGTCCCCATGTGGCTGTATCATGTGGGTCCAAGGGATAAATTCGAAGTTTCTTTTTAAAAGCATAGAGAGGAAAAAGGCTTTTCTAATTATGCCCCCCTAAATCTAAAAAACATAAAAGGAAATTTGACCTCATAAAAATCAAGAATTTCTGCATGACAGAAAATTCCGTCAGTCAAGTCAAAAGATAAATGACAAAATGAGAAAAAATGTTTATCACAAAGGGATCCTCCTCCCTAAAAGTTAAGGAGTTCCTAGAAATCAAAAAGGAAAAGACCAATAGCACAATAAAAAATAAACGGGTGGAAGAAAGAACAGATAGATAAGGAAATACCAGTGGCCCTTAAACATATACAAAATGCTTAATCTCAGTCATAAATAGAAATGCAAGTTTAAACTTGCTCTGAGATATCATATCTCATACAAAACATGCAAGGCACTGTCGGCAAGGCTGAGGGATAAGAGTGTGAATTGCTGTCACCCGTGTGGAGGCCAAGCTGACGACTGCTATCAGTATCATAAATACACACAGCCCTGACCCCGCAATCCCACTTTTGGGGATTCCTCTTGCAGATAACAGTCACATGTGTATCAAATAAACTTCTGCAAGGTTGTTCATTAAGGGCACTGTTGGTGACAACCAACGATTTGAAACAATGCCAATGTCCGCTCGTATAGAGTTTTTGATAAATTGTAGCATATTCATGCAGTAGAATACTATGCACCCGTTAAAAATAACCTAAATAAAATTAAATTAACAAACTAAGAATTAATATGAAAAGACCTCTAAAAATAGTTAAATGGGAAAAAAATGCAGAAAAGCGTGTATAATATGCAATCTTTTATGCAAAAAAGAGGGGATAAGGCCGGGCATAGTGGCTCATGCCTGTAATCTTAGCACTCTGGGAGGCTGAGGCAGGAGGATCGCTCAAGGTCAGGAGTTTGAAACCAGCCTGAGCAAGAGCAAGACCTCGTCTCTACTAAAAATACAAAGAAATCAATTGGCCAACTAAAAATATATACAAAAAATTAGCCGGGCATGGTGGTACATGCCTGTAGATCCAGCTACTCGGGAGGCTGAGGCAGGAGGATCACTTAAGCCCATGAGTTTGAGGTTCCTGTGAGCTAGGCTGACTCCACGGCACTCATTCTAGCCCAGGCAACAAAGTGAGACTCTGTCTCCCCCCAAAAAAGGGGGAGGGGGATAAGGTTTTTCATGTTAGCAACTGCAAAAAGAAACTGGGAGCATATGGCAGAAACTAAGAACAATAGTTACTCATGGGGGCAGAGGGAACTGAGCAGACGGAGGACAAGGGAAGGAGTGGGATTTTTCCTGATAGACCCTTTTATACTCTGCGGTTTGGGAACCACATACATGACAAGGAAGGAAGGGGCGGGAGAGAGGGAGGGAAGAAATGAAGTCAGGGTCAGCTCTCCCTAGACTCAAGGGAGAGGGAGAGGAGAGTTATGAATAACCCCAAATCCCAATGAAAGCAAAACCCAGACAACCCCTGGTTATCTGGAGGTAAACGGACTCCCGACGGCCTGTGGCTACGGGAGCCAGCAGGTGCTCGCTCAGCAATGATGGGAGTAGGGGGCACGTGAGATGAGAGGGGTCAAACCTCGGGGCTGGCCTACGGTGGGCACAGGAGGGAGGTGGAGAGGCTCCCTGCGACCTTTCGACCTTTGGTCCTGGCAATCGTGGACAGTCACCTAAGTGCCCTTTCCAAACAAACCCTTTGGGGACACAAATGTGTGTGGGGACCCTGCACTCCCTCACACTAAACCGCAAACCTGTTAATCCAGCTGGAGAGAAAGCAGTGCTGCCTGTGGGCACAAAAGGCAGCGAGCCCCGGTTTCCAGGCTGCTGGGCCATATTTAGGCCATATAAGACCCATTTGAGGTCTTTCATTCCAAGTTCTTAACCTGGGGTCCGGGGACCTTTAAGAGTAAAATTGCATGCAAACATTTTGGGGTAATTATATGTGCACATCTCAGGAGTAGGGGGATGCCCAGCTTTCTTCAGATTCTCAAAGTAATCCTTGATCCCAAAAAGGTTAAGACTTTCAGAACTTCAAAGTTACTAGAAATCTCCAACTTTCACACCTCTCCTGCTTCTCCCACCCCATTACACAGACTGGGACATTGAGGTCCTAAGAGGGGCAATGACTCACTCCAATTTCAATGCAAGTCTGGGGCAGAACTGGAACTAGAGCCCTGGTGTCACACGCCCCAGTCCAAGGCCCCGCCCCCAGTCACGTGACCGCAGAGCCCGACGTACCTGACCGGCACAGGAAGGGGTTGCGGCGGCCCCGGGCCCGGCAGGTGGTGGTAGAGCCTTGCCTCTTGCTCATGGCTCTGGCCAAGCTCCCGGAACATGGAGCTGAGGCCGGCGACGGTGCCCTTCTGGATGGCGCGGAGCGAGTGGCGCCGGTACTCGTCCCGGGCGCGCTGGGCTCGGCGGCTCCTCTCTTCATCAGCAGCCTTGGAACGGCGCACTGGAAAGGGGGAGACGGCGTTGACCCAGACCTGCAGCCCAGGTCGTGCATTGCATAAGCCAGGACCAGGCTTATGCAGGTCCAGGAGCCCCAGGGCTCACCTGGAATCCCAGGATTCACACAGAATCCTGGGACTCGATTCTGCGGAGGCTTGCAGCCCAGCAATGGCAGGGCAGCCCAGGTTCAGCCCTAACAGCAGCCCTAGGGCAAGCCTGTCCCTATGGAGGTAAAGACACTCATGACAATTTAGAGTTGTCTTTTTGTTGCTCTGACTCGAGTCCAGAACAATCTAATAACCTTTAGATGAAAATTTCCATCTCCATCTTCCTGGGAATGCCCTGCTCAGAGCAGCTTCTCAAACCCTGTGCCCACCTGCCCAGCCTAAAGGGCACGTGTCAAGGTGGTCTGCATCTCCACACACCGCCGCCGTCACCCGCATTGACTGAGGGCTTTCTCTGTGCCAAGCCCTGGGCTCTGTGCTCTCCCAGCATCATCTCACTGTAGACACTTCCCCCAACCACCTGGGAAAGGCACATCACTTTTATGCTTTATAGGTGAGGAAACTCAGTCTCTGAAAGGTTAAGTAATTTGCACAAAGTTAAAGAGCTAATAAGGGGCAGAGCCAGAAATGGAAACCAGGCGTACCTGGTTCTAAAACCCATGAGGCTCTTCCCACCATGGGCCCCACCCCATCCCCCAAGCTCCCTTCTATTTAAAACCCCGTGTATCTGACACCAGAGCTCTTTCCTGCAAAAAAGACGAAGGATTTAAATACCATCTGGTCCAGCCAGGTGCCATGGCTCATGTCTGTAATCCCAGCTACTCAGGAGGCTGAGGTGGGAGGATCTCTTGAGCCCAGGACTTCAAGACCAGCCTGGGCAACATAGTGAGACCCTGTCTCCCCCAAAATAAGGGCCATCTGGTCCAACCTCCTCATGTTACTCATGTGGATACTGAGGCCCAAGGAAGGACAGAGACTTGCCCACCTGGGCCAGTGGACCAGGCCACAAACCATCCTTTCTGCTATCACAGAATAAGTTGTTGGAAATGTTAGTGTCCCAATTCTGGGGCCATTTGCTTTTTGTTTCCTATGATCTTGGGAGCCGGTGGGTGAGTGTGTCAGAGGGAGAGGGAAGAGGATCTTTTGGTAACTGTTACAAGGTTACAAGGTTACAAGACTCCAAGACACCCCTCTGTCCACCTTCCATCTGTTTGTGCTCCTCACGAGGGGCCCTGTCTCAGCCAAGCAGCCCTGAAAAGACATCTCTGGGTTGCTGCTTCTACAACTCAAAAGGGAGGTTCAAAACCGGGAAAATGCAGGAGAGGTGGCAAAACTTATTGGAGACTAGGTCTAGAATTAAATCCAATTGTTTTGTAGTCTGATTGCATCTTGGCAGGCCCCTCTCTGCTTCTAAAACCCGATCCTTTTGTAGAGAACTATTGAAGCTGGCCTTTTTCTTCTAATTGTGCCAGGCTAATGATTGTCCAGGACCCCCGCAGGTAGCCTTCTCCTCCTGGAGTAAACTCTTAGCCTGTGTCTACTCCAACACCATTCAACACATGCATGGCAGCCCCCCCCCCCGCCCCCCCGCCAAGAGCTGTGCTCTCCTTTAGCATTTGGGGGCTAAAGGTCAGCTGCCCTGGTCCTGTAAGAAAGTGTTTCTACTATACAAGTTGTCAAAGCACCCCTCCTGGGAACAGAACATCTCCCAGATCTGAGGAAGGCAGTGTGAAGTCTGCCCCTCAGAAGGTATTTATGGAAGTGTACCTCGTGGGTGTCACACGCGGAATATCCACTAGGCTGTGAACTCCACGAGGGCAGGTGGAGAATTTTCTTTGGTCTATTCATTGCTGTATTCTAGTGCCAAGAACACGGCAGGTGATACATATTTTTGGATGACTGATTGCACCCAATTAAGTATTTAACTTTGCATTAGGCCCTGAGCTGGATACAGAGATAACAGAGAAGCAGACCCTTCTTTCTCAGAGCCAAGCTGGAAAAATAAGATCAAAGAAATATCTCTACCATAATGAAAAGAAAGTAGTATCATTTTAAAAAGGACCAATAAAGTATTGGCAGACATTAGGGCCAGCTGCACTCACATTCTGCTAGGGAGCAGGTAGCCATCACAGAAGAGAGAATTTGATCGGGTCTGAGACCAATGGGAGTTTTCCAAAGAAAGAAGAGGAAGCAGGCCATTTTAGGGAGAAAAACCTAGGTTTTGGTACCCAGTTGGCTCATCTGTAAAGTTCGGATCCTAAGAACACCGGAATACCTGCCTTGCATTGGGGTGAGAGGCTCCAATAAGGTCAGGATGCTCAGGGATGGGCTCTGCAGTCACTAGACTGCAACCTAATCACTGGGAGCTTATGCCCTAGTAGGGCCAGTGACTTGGAGAGTTTACAGCCCCTGAGAGATAGTAACATTCAGTGACAGTTGCAGAAAGAAATTGTATGCACACTAGGAGGACAGGTTTTTGGAACTCAGACAGGTGAGATGCTGAGCCATTTTGTCTCAAAGAGACTAAATCCATCCTCCTGAGGCCCAGCTCTAATCTTGCCATTCTCTTCCTCAAAAGCCTTCAGTGGCTCCCCAAGTGCAAACACCTTGGCCTGGCAGATGAAGCCGTTAAGAAGTACCCTGCCCACTGCCCTCTCCCTGCTCAGTGGGCCTCTGAGCTCTCCCCTTCCCTTCTTAAACACACACACACACGCACACACACAAACACACACACACACACACACACAGTGTGCTCTGGCTCCACCAAGCACCCACCATGCTACAGCTGAGGACACTGACTCAGACCAGCCCTGGGTCAGCTCATAAATGCCAGGCCCTCCCCTATCCCCTGCCCAGACACAAAAGACTCAGTGCTCTATAGAATTCAGATGACCCAGCTGTATCCTACAGAAAAACCAAATGCTTCAAAGCGACATCAATTTGTACTAATCCCTTGGGTGAACAGAGAAATGTTCCCCCAAATTAATGAAGAATCCTATAATATAGGGAAAGACATCAATAAAGATTTAAATTGTGGACGGGTGTAGATGTGCTTAAATTCTTCTCTATATGATCTTGGGCTGCTGGAGTTACCCTATCTGCACATTCCTTCCTCGTCTGTAAAATGAGGGTCTCATAGGGCTGCTTTGAGACATAAACAGGATGGTTCATGGAAGGGGCTTGCTTGGTCCTTGGCACGTGGCCAAGGTTCATTAAATATTATCTATTGTTGTTTTATCAGGTTTCCTGTGAGATGAGGAGGCTGGAATGGCACCTTTAGAAAGGGTCTGTGCCTGGAAGTGGTGTAGGGGTCAGGGCTGCATAGGGAACGGGAAAAATGAAAACTTTGTGCACAGGGGAGGCCTCTTGACCCCTGAGAAAGAGGAACAAGCGGCCCAGATGTTGAAGAGAACACACAGGCCTTTTGCAATTCAGCCGGCTGGAGCCACAGTTACCTGGAAGAACAGGTGACTTTGGCACTCACGATGACCCTGAGTGATGAACCTCTGGGAAACTAAGCGAAGTTTCCCCACAGCGAAACCTGGGCCAAGGGACTGGGCTCGCTCAATCTGACCCAAGGTTTCTGATCTGCCTCTGCTGGCTATGTCCAGTGGCTGCCAACACTGGCCCCCTGTGGCCTCCGGGAGTAACTGCAGAGGTTCCTTAAGCCCTAACACTCCCACACTGTGTGGGAAACGTGAAGATCCCGACGCTTGAGCCATTCAAGAGGAGACAGAACCCTAAGCAGGGCACAGATTGGCCACTTGGGGGCTCAGGTTGGCATTTTTCTGAGTTATAATACCAAAAATATATGGCACCTAGAGTTTGGAAAGCACTCAAATTGGTTATGTCTGAGGAGAAACTGCACGATTTCCCATCCCATCAGTGGAGAGAAAAAGCCCTTCTGTTGTCCTGTCCTGGCTGTCCTCCCAGCTTGAAATTCCGCTCTGCTCCACCCCCAGGCCAGATGCCACCCCGACAAGCCCCATCGGGTTCTGTCTCAAGCCCTACAGCATTTTAGTATCACTGACGTTAAACCCAGACTCCAGGACACCCTCCTTCCTAAGAGAGAAGGGAATGGAACCCGCAGCGCTGGACAAGCCTACATTTCTCGCTCAGCTCTACCAGCAGCCTGGCGAGGGCTGGGCCAACCTGCGTGTGATGCAGGCCGAGGGCCACACCCGAAATCGCAGGATTCAAGGAGCCCAAGGGTGAACACAAGTCCGACAGCGCCAAAACCCTATTTACATTTCTAACCAAATAACAGTGATAATAAATGTCCAATTTTTATAAACAGTATCATTTGTCAAGTCATGCTGGCTCATCTCTACATCTCTGGGCAACTAACTAGATGTTATCTAACTCCACACTCCTACAAGTTCTCAGTTGAAAAATTATGAAATGAATTTCTGTGCCTGATGCATTCTCAGAAACCAGAGCTCTGGCTGGATAACTAACTGAATTCTCTGTTGAACTGAATAACTAACTGTATTCAAATGATACTACAGGGGATAATTCTTTTTTCTCCTAACTTGGAGAATTTAATTTGGGTGTTTTATCAAAGACTGCTGCTCCCCGATAGATTAATGGCCCACTCTATCTTTCATATTAAATTAATTGAGCGTAGAATGGCTTTGTTGGGTTTGAATGACAGGCTCTAGAGTTTAGCTGATCATTCTTTAAGAAAGTATAAAATGAGAAACTAAAATCGTAAGGCCTGAATTATCACATCTTTTTTCTAGTTTTTGGAGGCTTTTCCCTTTTCAGCTGCCACACAGTACATTAATTAGCAATCAGACGGCTCCAGGGCCACATGAGTTCCATTCTCCGTCCCAAAAGACACACCAGCCCAGCTCTCAACTCTCCACCCCATCGTGTAGCTACAAGAGAAGCGCTTCCTGAGTGCCTTCACAACTTAGAAAGCACTTTGTTTCCTCTCTCTCACTTCGCCCTTCCCACAAGCCTTAGCTCAACATGATTAACCCCGTTTTACAAGTGAGGACACAGAGCAACTGAGCAAAAACTTGTTCAAGTTCACACTAGTAAGGAGCAGAGCCAGGCCAGGACTCCCAGTCCAGTGCTCTTTCCCCCACACTGCAGTAGCCTCCAGTGACTTCACTTTGTGATTGTTCACTGTTTTTATTTTTTCAGTGTAAACCTTCACCCTGTCTCCCTTTCCCACCTGCCTCTGCTTCCATGCTGAATTTGAATGCATAACTTCTTCTTTAGCTTTTTCCCATCTTATCTTCTTAGCCTCATTTTTCATCACTGGGACCCCAAGGTGCAACTACATCAGGCCTGTGCCATGACCTATGCGCACATTGGCCTTGCTTTGCTCAATGCTATTCCCTCTGCTATAATGCCCTTATCCACCGTCCCAAATGCCATTCCCTCCACTGGGCCTTTCCAAATGCACACCTGTCTCCAAAGGTATCCACTCCCTCTCCAGGTACTTCATACATACCGTTATCAGAACACCTACTTGCTGAACTGTAACTGTGTGTGAGAGTCTCTTCTTCCAGACTGCGAGATTCAATCAATGTACAGTTGTCCCCTGGCAGCCTGGGGGATTTATTCTAGGAAACGCCCCACCCACCTCACCCCCACCCCTGACCCTGCCGCAGATACCAAAATCCACAGATGCTCAAGTTCCTTCTATGAAACGATGTAGTATTTGCATATAACCTACATGCATCCTCCCATATACTTTAAATCATCTCTAGATTATTTATATTAATAATACCGAATACAATGTAAGTTTTGTAAATAGTTGCTATACTGTATTGTTTTTATTTGTATCATTTTTTATTGTTGTTAATTTTTATTCGTTTTTTTTTTTAACATTTTCAATCCAGGGTTGATTGAAGCCACGGATATGCAAGGCAAGAATACCGAGGGCCGGCTGTACACTGTTGCACTCTATGGCCCTGCGGGCACATAATGAGATCTTCCCCAAGCTGCGGGAGGAAGGGTTGTAGAGGAATGTTCTGTGGCTGAGAACAATGTAGAGCTTGCTCCCATGACTACCACCAGCTCTGAGCTTCAGTAGACAGAGCTTCCATCTACCTGGATTCTGTTGCTTCAGACAAACTTATTATCGAGTGTGATGCCTGCTTTGTGTTCCTGCAAACTTAGCTGCCACTTGGGGGTCCTGGGGTGCTCATCCAAGTGTTTAAGAGACTCCACAGGAAGGGCTCGATGGGTGCTCATCGCTGCTTTGTGAAACTTCCTGTGCATGCACCTCAGGAGGCCCGGTGAGGGGGATGGCCAAGGACGCCCTTCCTACATCCGCTTATGGAGGACACCTGATCCACAGGCCAGAGCACCATGCCAGGAGGAAGGACAAGAGAAAACCCTTCCTTTGAGCACGATCCCCCAAACTGTCCTCTAAGTCTGGTCTCAGGTTCCTTGTCAATAAAATCGAAATACCAACCCTCACTTCACACTGAGGCTGTTCTCAGCTTATGAGTAAGGAACGTCCTAAGGCTTTGTGAACGCTCAGGGTTTGGGGCATTCAGATGGATTTAGTAAGGACATAGTTTTTGACAATATTTGGCAATTGTTAAACAACTCCAGCCCTATGTGAATGGGCGTGAAACAGTTAAAGGGCACCTGCCTGGCAGTTATCAGTAAGCAAGTGTAACCCTCTCCTCTCCTGGGCATCTGCCCTTCAGGCGTCACCTCAGACCCTTCCCTGGATGAAAAATGAGCTTTGAGCACAATGCATTTGTAATGTTGACTCTGAAAGGAAGAAGTGACTGGTACAGGGTCCCACAGCCAGAAGTGCCAACAGAGGAAAGAGGACAAGTTCCTGAACGCGGACCCTGCCCACATTTCCCTCCCCAGCCCCAAAGGCACACCCGACACCCCATAACAAAGAATGCAGACTCAAAAGCAAGATCCTACTGTGGTTTGAAACTGCATATACACATTCCATAATGTGATTCCACCCTTGTTCCAAACAGAGGGTTCTTCTCCACCAATCATTTTGCTGTTTCTTGCAAACCACTGGCAGGACCACTCCCCTCACAGGCTGTTAGGGAGGAGTCGAGGGACTGGATGGACTCACCACTCTGGTGCTCAGGAGGAGGGGCCAATGGGTCTGCTCCCTGCTTGCACTGCTGGGGTAGGCCCAAGATTCAGTTCTATCTGATGACACAATCTCTTGGGCTCTCATTAACTCAAAGAGCCTTGTACAGAGGTCACTCAGGTAAGAAAGGAATTTTCCCCAAGAGAAGAAATTCTCAAGCTAAGGGCTGCCACCAGGCCAGGCTACTAATGTCCAAAATGCATTACACAGAACCCAAATGGTTTCACAGAAGGGTCCCTGAAGCCACAGAAAGTAGAGAGGCTATGGGTGTCTGAGGGCCAGGGGACCATGGGACCCCACACCCTCTTCCCCGGAGCCAACTGCTCACAGCTGCTTTACCTGGTGGGCTTCAGCATCAACACTTGAGAAAACAGCAGCCTTAAGGGGACTTACAGAACAAGGACAGCTGGGTTTTCAAGCTGTTTTGTGAAAACAACAGTAAGTCCCTAGGAAAGGGAGACAGAAGCCTGGTTGGGAGATGAGATTTGCGCCACGCTGGCGTCGATGCTCTGAGACTTCTGCACACGGAATAATCTCTACTCTGGACCTGAGCATTTGGCCCTCACGGTGCCTTCACCCAAGGGCCTTGGAACATCTGATCAAGGTCATCAATGGGAAGAAGTAAGAAGAACACTGGTTTCTTAAAAAGTGCAACTGCCTCATGGTGCAAACAATTAAAAAAAATAAAATAAAAATTGCATTTAAAATTTTTAATCAAGCTTTTATTTTATTCAATTTCTGTTCGCCTTATTTGTTTTCAAGTACTGGATTATATACCAGGTCACTTGGAATAGAAAAAAGATCCAACACAAAAGTAAATATTTCTCACCTGTCCACCTTGCTGACAGCCCAGTTATGTCTCCAAATCTGTCCCAGAAGTTCTGGGTGTTTTAGGACTGGCACCAAATTAATTAAGTATCAGTTTAAAAGGGTATCAGTGGAAAAGGTGAATTAAGGAGCTCTGAAAATCCTCTCCTGCATAAAGCAATGAAAACACTCACAAATTGTCAGAATCGACTTTCTCAGATTGTTAGAAGTCAACTAAAGGCTCGCAGCAATGCAGGGAGCATTTATTCAAGAAAAGATGGCTCATGAAAAAACTTCCCAGAAAGAAAACCCAGGACTAGATGGCTACACTGGTAAATTCTACTAAATGTTCAAAGAAGAATTAATTCCAGTTCCTTACAAACTCTTACAAGAAAATAGAAGAGGAGTGAACCCTTCCCAATTCGTTCTTTGAAGACAGTATTGCCTTGATACCACAAGCAGACAAAAACATCACGCAGACCGATATCCCTTATGAATACAGAGACAAAATCCTCAACAAAATACTAGCGAATAGAGTCTAGCAACATATAAAAAAGTTTATACACTATAAAGAAGGTGGATTTGTCCCAGGAATGCAAGATTGGTTCAACATATGAAACTCAACTACACCATGTTAATAGAATAAAGAAAAAAACCGCATGATCATCTCAACAGATTCAGAGAAAGCATTTGACAAAATCCAACATCCTTTCATCCCCAAAACACTCAACCTAAGAAAACATGGAACTTCCTCAACCCAAGGGTATGGATGCAAACCCACAGCTGACATTGCATTTAATGGTGGAAGATTGAAAGCTTACCCGTAAGATCAGAAACAAGAAAAAAGCTGCCTGCCTTTGCTGCTTCTATTCAACAAAATGTTGGAAGTTTTAGCCAGAGCAATCAGGCAAGAAAAAGAAATAAAAGGCATCAGAGTGGAAAGGAAAAGGTAAAGGTATCTGTATTTACACAAGAAATTATATTGTATGTAGAAAATCATAAGGAATCCACAAAAAAATCTATTCCAGCTAATACACAAGTTTGGTAAGGTTGCAGGATACAAGACCAACAGACAAACATCAATTGCATTTCTATGCACTAGCAATAAACAATCCAAAAATGAAACTAAGAAAACAATTCTATTTACAATCGCATCAAAAAATAAATTAGGAATAATGTTAGCAAAACAAGGGCAATATTTCTACACTAAAAACTATAAAATATTACTGAAATAGATTTTAAAAGACTTAGATAAATGAAAACACATTCTGTGATCATGGATGGAAACGCTAAATGTTGTTAAGATGGTGGTATTCTCCAAATTGATCTACAGATTCAATAGAATCACTATCAAAATCCCAGCTGGCTTTATTACAGAAATTCCCAAGCTGATGCTAAAATGTATATGAAATACAAGGGTCCCAGAATAACCAAAATAACCCTGAAAAAGAACAACCATGAAGGTCTCATACTGCCCAATTTCAAAACATACTACAAAGCTACCATCATCAAGACTGTGTGGTACCGGCGTAAGAACGGACAAATAAATCAGTGGGGTAGAATTGAGAGCACAGAAATAGACATTTACATTTTCAGTCAATTGATCTTCAATGGGGTGCCAAGACCATCCAGTAGAGAAAGAAAAGTCTTTTCAACAAATGGTGCTTGGACAACTGGATGGCCACATATTAAAAAATTAAGTAGGAATCCTACCTCACACAAAAATTAACTCAAAATGAAGCAAAGACCTAAATTTAAGGGCTAAAACTATAAATCTCTTAGAACAAAGAGAGATGTAAGTCACTGTAACCTTGGACTAAGCAATGTTTTTTAGATATGACACAAATCATAAGCAACCAAAAAATAAATAAATTGGACTGTTCATCACAATTTAAAATTTGTGTGCTTCAAAGGACACTATCAACAAAGTGAAAAGACAATTCAAAGAATAGGAGAAAATATTTGCAAATCATATCTCTGATAAGAGATCAATATCCAGGATATATAAAGAATGCCTGCAACTCAACAACAACAAAAAAAATTCAAATATGGGCAAAGCACTTGAAGAGATATTTCTCCAAAATTGATATACGAAGGGCCATAAAGCACATCAAAAGGTGCTGAACATCATTAGTTATTAAGAAAACACAAATCAAAACCACAATGAAATATCAGTTCACACCCACTAGAATGGCAATAATAAAAAACACAAACAATTGCAAGTGTCGGCAAGGACGTGAAGAAATTAGAACCCTCATACATTGCTGGTAGAGATATAAAATGGTGCAGTCACCTTGGAAAACAGTGTGGCAGTTACTCAGAATGCTAAACATTGTTACCGTATGCAATGGTTTGAATGTATGTTCCTCCAAAACTCAAATTGAAAATCCCCTGTGTAACAGTATTAAGAGGTGAGGCCTTTAAGAGGTGATTGGATCATGAGAGCTCTTGATTAATCCATTCATGGATTCATGGGTTAATGAATTAATAGGTTATCACAGGAGTGGGTTAGTTATCCAGTGAGTGGGTCTGTTATAAAACCTAGTTTGATGCTCAGTGCACCCCCGCTACCCATGTGATGTCCTTCTCTGCCTCAGGACTCTGCAAGGTCCCCACCAGCAAGAAGGCCCTCAACAGATGTGGCTCCTAGACCTTGGACTTCTCAGCCTCCATAACTGTAAGAAATAAATTTCTTTTCTTTATAAATTACCCAATCTCAGGTATTCAGCTATAGCAACAGAAAATGGAGTCAGACACCATAGACCTAGAAATTCTACTCTTACGTATATACCCAAAAGAACTGAGTTTATACACAAATGTACAGAGCAACATTATTCAAAATAGCCAAAAAGTGAAAATAACTCAAATGTTCCTCAGCTGATAAATGAATAAGCAAAAATGTGGTATATGCATACATTAGAATATTATTCGGCCACAAAAAGGAATGAAGGAATGACATATGCTACTACATGGATGGACCTTGAAGACTTGCCAAATGAAAGAAATCAGACACAAAAAGCCACATAATGTATGATTCTATTTATATGAAATGTCATAATAAACAAATCCACAGAGACAGAAATTAGACAAGTGGTTTCCAGGGGTGTGATGGAGGAAGGAGTAACCGCCATTGGTTCCAGAGTTCCGTTTCGATGTGATCAAAATGTTCTAATTAGATACTGGTGATGTTTGCACAACTTTGTGAGTGTACTAAAAATTGTATAAAGAACAACTTTTATGGTATGTAAGTTACATCTCAATTTTTTTAAAAAAAGTAGTCTGAAAAGTCTGTTCAATGAATCTGGGATAAGGCTAAGACATGCTGAGAGCCAGAAGGTTGGCCAGCAGAAGACATCTCTCATTTCTGTTCTCCCTGTGTGGCCCTAGTTCCAAGTGTCTTTAAAGTGTACATTGCAACAGCCTCCTCCTGGCTCTCATCCCCAAACCCTGCTAGAATCGTGTCACTCACCTTCAGCAGTTCCCCACTGTCCACCTGTATTAATCATGCCTTTTTATTTTCTGCAGTTTCTGATGTTTTGACATCTGAGGGCTTGCTGATTCTGGAGAGACTGCCCCATCCAGAGCCAGCCAATTCTAAGAGACAGTAAAGGACTTGCCTGCAGGTGCACCTGTATACACAAACCATCCAATCCAAAGCCCAAGTCCCCCAACCGCCTCCTGTATCAGTCTCTTACACTCCAGGCCAGGATCTGTCTGCCCTAATCACCCCAGGGCCAGATGCTACAAAACTAGAACCAACCCCTTCACTGCAGAGCCCACCTAAATTATTCAAGCCAGACAATCCCAAGCCTGCCTCTCCTGCCTCACCTTACCTTTCCCAAGGAAACCACAATAAAGACTCTTGCCTCTGTTTTCCCCCCACCCCTCTGCCTCCTGACCAACCCTGGTGGTTCCCCAAATGGCCCTGCATGGCATGCCATGCCTCCTATCTCTGGGGATCATGAGTAAAAGCTTCTTCCTTCATGAGAATCATTTCTGGGCCTGCGTGTCTTACCACACCTGATTCAAACAAATCCCAGGTACATAGTAAACCAGCACCCTCCAAACCTGGTTCCACCTTCCCCTTCCCACCTAACTTCTCACCACCCCTGTCACTCTCCAAGTTTTTGCCACCCCATACTTCCTAGGCATGCCGCATTCCTTTGTCACCATGCCTTTGCACATGCTGGAGTCTCCACTCGGAGTGCCCTACCCAGCCTCTGAGACTCATTTATTCCTGTGTCACCAACAAGACTCACTTCATGACACCTCCTATGGAAGCCCACCAGGATGGCCACTCCGGGCTGCAACGGCATGTGCTGCATCCTCCCTCACAGCCCTTAGCCTGTGTGTCTATCCACTGCTGTCATCAGTGACTTCTTCCAACATAAGGGCCACGATTCTTCATCTCTGGATCTCCAGGGCTTAGCACAGAGCCAAGAAATGACTGGCAACTCAGTAAATGTAGAATTTTATTTTTGAATATAAGAAATCTCCCCACCGCTCTGCCCAACAGACAGGTAAGCTCCTCAAGGGTAGAGCCCTTACCCTCTGCGTCCTTAGCAGGGCCATGCATGTGGTTGGCCCCAGGTAAAGGCGCAGGGGTCCACAAGTGAACTGAACTGCTGAGCACGCAAATAAGCATGGGGAAGGTGGGTGGGCAGATGGGCGTGGCCTCCCTTCCGGGAAGCCAGCTCTACTCACACTGCTCTTCCCACTCGCGCTCCTCCTTCTCGCTGGCTTGGCAGTGCAGCTGGGCCTGCTTCAGGGTCCAGTAGAGCTCCTTCGCCCGCTGCTCTTCCTGGAGGCGAATCTGCTCTTCGCCTCGCTTCCTCTCCTCTTCCTCTTTCCTCTAAAATGTCATGGGGACAGAATATTAGGTGACCGTGACACTTCAGAGAGAGGGTAAGTACCTCTGGCTCTGGTGTTCTTGCAGGAGGTTGGGCTGAGCAGGCAGCGGTGGCCATTCCAGCCTCAGTCCCTGTACATGTGGAGTGGCCATCGTTCCATCTGGGTGACATGGCTGTGGAGCAACGTGTAGATGCTACAGTGAGCTGCAAAGATGAGAGAGCTCTGGGCCACTCCTGGGCTTCCATTTTGGGGGCAAAAGGAAGGAAGGAACAGGGAAGGATGCCTGGTCTTCCTGGAGGCCAATTAAGCAGGATACGATCAAGTCTTAACCTTAAGTCTAGATAAGATATTTTAAAGAAAGAGTAGGTTTGGAACCCTAAATCTCCCATTTCTGTCCCACTTTTAAGCTCCAAAAAGGGTGTGCGTGTGTGTGTGTGTGTGTCTGTGTGCACACATTTGCATGCGTGTATTTTCTTCTACCTTTGTTTACATCCAAGTAACACGTACATGGCACACAAACCTTATGAGCCAAGGCTTCAAATGAAAATCAGCAGTTTCCGGAATGACTTCACCCCAGTGCAACCCAACCAACGCTACGCCAGTGCCCAAAGGCCACCATTTTCAACTATGTTAGCTGTTCCTTCAAGTGGAACAGCTAACACAATCACATTTCTGATTAACACTGCTAATTCTTGACTTATCAATTCTAGACGTTAAATGCTGCCTTCCTTTCTTCGTACACGCACTTTGTGTTTAGCACATATCCTTCCCACAGAGGCAAACACCCATACTTTCCCTCTCCTCGGCCTCACAATAAATCTGCATCACAATTTGTGGTTAAATCAATAATCAGTACATAGTTCACCACAAGGCCAAATAGGGTGCTATTTTCACCAATTTCAAAAAGTACATTTTTAAACTTCTTATCATCTCTGAAATGTGGGTGTGTCTTACAACTTACAGCTTGCTTTTTAAATAGGCAACAGGTTTTCTTTGTAAAATAATGTTTCTACAATTAATGGCATCTTATAGTCAGTAAGATTTGATCATATGACAGCTTTTTCTTTCCAATAATTTCTTTTTTTTCCCCCAGGTTAATAATTGTTTTATCTTGAAGCCGAATATTGGATTTTCCCAAACTTCTCTCAGCTGTAGTAAATTTTTTTCTGTGTTTAACCAAGTGTTTTTTCTTATAACAGACAATACAGCATCTATCTTTTTCCAAGGGACACCCCTGCCCCAGGTGACATCTTTCCTTCCTCTCCAGCCTCAGCTGATTGCTACCTACATCTCTTCTCCATCCATCCTGCCAAGCCCCACTGCTGGCCTTCCTGGAGTTGGGGCTCCTGCTTCTTTCCTGGCCATGTCCTCGTTTTGCAGTGACATATCTTACAACACTTCTCAGATACGGATGCACAGAGACACTTTCTGAGTCTTTACTCATCTAAAAATATCTATATGCTACTTTCACATGGAATTGTTAATTTACCTGAGCATAGAATTTGATGAAAAATCATTTTCCTGCGGAATCGTGAAGACTTCCTTGTCCTCTAGCATCCAGTACTGCCATTCTCCTTCTCATCTTTCTGCACAAGGTATTCATTTTCCATCCTAGAAGCCTTAAGGGTCCCTTTAACACTTGATGTTCTGAACTTTTTTAAATGATGGGCCTTGGAGGGCATTGTCTTTCATTGATCGTGTTGGGCACTCCAGGGTATTTCAATCTGGAGTCTCTTGTCTTTCCAGTCTAACACATCTTTGCTTAGGATTCTTGATAATTTCTCCTCCCATTTCCTGTTTTTCTTTATAGAATTCCTGTTTGTTAAATGCCAGTCTTCTTGAGTCAATCCTCTAACTGTCTTGTTGTTTCTCTCTTGCTTTCCAACACTTGTCTTCTTTGCTCTACTTCCTGGTTGATTTCACTGACTTTATCTTCTAAACCTTCTGCTGAATTTCTTATTTCAGCCACTGCATTTGTAATTTCCAAGCTTTCTTATTCTCTGACTGTCCTTATCTCTTCATTGTATCTTATACTTGTTTTATGAATGCAATAACTTCTCTCTCTGAGGATTTTAGAGCTTTTTCTTCCCCTGTGATTGTGTGGTTTTAAGTTTGTTCGATTTGGTGCTTGTCATTCATGCAAAAGGTTTTCCTCGGACTATAATCAAGAGAAAAGTAAATATCTGAATAGGAAGCTCAGAGAGTGTGCTCAGGGCTTCATTGAGAGAGGTGGGCTTCACGCTAGGGCAATCGTCTGAGAAACCAGCCATTTCACTGAGGGACCCTCAGATGTCAGCATCTAGCGGTCCTTGCTCTGAGCTTATTCTGTGTCTGCTCTTCCATCCTTCCTGAGTGATGTCTGACCGACATTCCAGAAGTAGGTGGGGAGACTGTCCGAGCAAGCAGGGTCCCTGGCCTGGGCCCCATACTTCAGGGGAACCCATGCTTTAAAGTGCCTTCTTTGTAAACGTCCTCCTCAAGTTCCCCCTCAGGACTGGCCAGAAATAGTCCCCTCAGGACCACTGCTGTCCAGGTAAGGTCTCCCATGCCCAGACCAGGTCCTGTGTGAGCCCTGGGCCCTTTTTGTTCCCTTCAGGGTGCTCCCTGGCCTTCTCCTCCACGTCAGGGGTTGACCAGATGCCCCAGGGAACTCCAGGATTCATATTTACAGAGTCATTGGGGGCCCAGTGAGTGGGCTCTGGTTCCAAGAGGGTGGCCTAGCAAGCAGATGATTCCTGCTGGCCAGATAGCATTTTTGTCACAGGATCACATGAGATTGGGTCATCAGCATAGTGCTAACAGGCTAATTTTATGTGAGTCAAATTTTTAATATAGACAAAGACTCCACACAAAAATGTTTGCCAGTCCTGTACACCCAAGGGGCAGCCCTGGCTGCAGGTCCCACCGTTCAGAGTTCAGACTTTTACTTAATCCCCATTTCCCACCTGCCTCTCTCCTGCCTTCTCTCCTCTGCTGATACCCTGAGCCCCAAGCCTTTTCCTTTCAACTTCCCATCTCCTTCTAGTTAGAGGGAGAGACAGAGTTGCCTGGAAGAAATGCGGGAAAATGGAGACATTTGGGTCCAGCCACTCCCACCTTCTCAGCCCCCCCGTGCCACGGTACCCAGTGCCTCCAAGTCCTGGGCCTTGGGGGGTTCTGGACTGAGCCGCCTCACTGTGCTCAGCTGCTCCTATAACAGAGTAGCATCCCCTCCTCCCGTAGATATGGAAAGGTAAAATTGAGAGTGGGGAATATGCAACAGAAGGAAGAGCCTGAAGAAAAAAAAAAATTCTGTCTCTTTAAAACTTGTTCCACTCTTTTTGGGAACGGCAGCCTGGCCTGCATCCCTGAGGCAGGTTAAGTCCTCTGTTAAAAGAGATAACTCGGCCATCAAAGGTGGCACCAGCCTCCCAGGTGGGTGGCTGGCAGAGTTCACAGGCTTTGTCTTTGGCAAAGATGGAACAATTAGAATAGTTAACCAGATAGCCTAGAACTGAGGGGCCCTCCCTCTAAAAGCTCCGTACTTCTGCTAATGTTCAGGAAATTTGGATTTTGAGACAAGAAGTTCTACCGTTTTTCCTCCTTTGCCGGCAAAGTAATGAAAATTCTCTTTCCTCCTCCCCAAAACACTTGTTCTCATTCTTCTGATGCAGCCTCGAGGACAGAGGACAAGTGCCGAGTCCTCGATAACACTCCCTGCAGGCACCCACTGGACCCTCACCACGCTCCCTCTGCCTTCCAGCTTCCAAACACTTCTGAACATCGCCTATTCTCCCCTCCTCTCTCGTTTTCCCGTCCTTAACAGTTTATAACTTTTTCAGTCCTTTGATACTATTTTAATGGATCAACAGAGGGAAAGGGGAGATAACTGCGAATTTTTAATCCCTCACTTTAAAGATGACAAGATTTTTGTTGCTTCTGACATGACTTAGATGGAGAACTTTTCTCTAATTTGATGATCAACTTTCTAATTTTTTAAAAGGTAGACAAAATTCTAACTTTCTTATGACCCACTCTCTAAGAGTTGGGAATTAAGGGCCAAAGAAGTTAAGTGGTTTCCTTTAATTGTTCAGCAATTACTTATTGAGCAATTATGAGACTTAGCCCTGTTCTAAGCACTGAGAATATAGCAGTGAGCAAGATAGACCCAGTCCTCATGCTCTCAGAACTTGCCTCCCAATGGGGGGAAATACTGAACAAATAAATTAGAAATCAAGAAATATCACAAAATAATAAATAGTATGCCAAGAATCAAAACCGTGTAAGTGACAGAGTCTAGGAGGCTCCTTTAGTCTATGTGACCAGAAGACCTCTTGGAAGGGGTGATGTAATCTGAGACCAGAACAATAAGCAGGAGGCAGCCCAGTGACAACCAGGGACAAGAAGTTTCCAGGCAGAGGGAACAACCAGGGCAAAGTCCCCAGTGTTGCAAAACATGTGGGCATCTCTGAGTATGGAATTATCCACTGCAGCTGGAGTGAAAAAAAGTCAAAATGTTATTTTGGATGAGTGTGAAATGCCACCCTCTGCTATAGGCAGGAGGACACATGAGCCTGGGGCTTCAGGCTGAAGATATTGACCAAGAGATCGTCTGCTACACAAGTTGTTGCTCAGCAACAATATCACCAAGAGAAACAGTCAATTAAGAGAAAGCAACCAGAGTGTAGGGTCACTCCACCATTTAGAATTTAGGAAAAAGAGTTGGAGCCAGAGAAGGGGAGGAAGGCCAAGGGATGAGGATAAAAACCTGGAAGGAGCAAGTCTGGGGACAGCCAAGAGAAGAAAGTATTTCCAGGAAAAGGGAGTGGTAAACTGAGCTGAAGGCTGCTGAGACATCACAAAAGATAAGGACACAGAGCCACAAGAGACTTCTGGATGTGGCTGCAGGATGTGATGGGAGATCGTGACAAGAGAGCCCTTGTGGAGTGGAGAGGCTGGCCACCGTCCAGGCACCTAGGGGAGGGAGTGGAGATGGCCCAGATGACCCTTACAGGACATGAAAATCTCAGAGCCACCCCCCAACTCCTTATGCATAAAGGAAAGTCAAGCCTGGAGGCTGAGTCATGCAACATCCCCTCCCAAATGAATAAGTATTACTAACATTAGGCATTAGCCATATCACCACAGAAAGGTAAAAAGCCTCAGGCACCTACAAGGACTTCCCTACAGATCATTCATAAGGAAATTCCTTGTGGGCCTCCTGTAAACAAGGACATGGAAATTGTAACTTTAGGTCTGCAGGCTAAGTCTAGCTCCTAAAACTAAAGTCTGTTTGATTCCACACTAATGATGTTGGTTACAAGTTATCTTCCCAGGTACAGAACAGAGACAAGACAAGATCAATCCTTCTTCCACCTATGCAGGGACATCTACATAATGGATTCTTCCTTCACTTCCTTTTTCTCTACAAGCATTCACCTTGGAAGTGGAGAAGGAGGGTCACAGGACCCCAGAGAAAGTGAGACAGCAAGATCCTTACTGAGCCATGTTCTGTGGTCTTGAGCAGAGGAAGACACATCCAGAAGCTGTCTTAGGAGTAAGAAAACAGGAGGAAAAAAAAATGCAAATTTTATCTGGCCTCATGATCTCTTTTTTTTTTCTACAGAAGCACTTTTATTTGCATGTAAATTGCATTCAAATGGCCACAGCAGAATGGTTTTAAACAACAGGCTTCTAGCTGTCTCTATCTTCTGTCTTAAAGTTCCCTCTGTAACCCTACATAAAGATTCTGGAATTTTTTTTTTCATTTTCTAAAAGGAATTGTCAATGTTACCTTTTCTATGACCCAGAGAATTAGCAGAAGCTGCCTATATCTGTAACACAGGTGGCCCGAAGTGAGCCCACCGACCTCCCTCTAGTACCAGGCTTCTCACCCTGGTTCTTTTCTTTCTTCTAGCCTCCAACCCTCTCCCTTTTCAGCACAGCCAATCCAAGCACCTCCACCTTCCTGCAAGCCTCCCCAGCTCCTCATGGCGAGAGGGTGCACCATCCCCACTTCCCTTGGCCTGGGACTCTGACACCTTTTCTCTTTGCTTTCCCTCATCTCAACATCTAATTGATGCCACGCCCTGTTGATTTCACCACCACCTTTTCTCTATGTCCATCCCTTCTCTCCTTCCCCATTGTCACACACTCTGTCCAGACCCTTGTCATTTCACACCTTGACCATTGCAAAAATCTCCCACCTGGCCTCCTTGCCCACAAGCTTTCATCACTTGAATGACACCACTGCCACCAGTTATGCTCCTAAAACTTGATCTAATCAGGCCCCTCTTTGTATCAAGATCCTGCTTTGCCCACAGAGGACAGTTCACCTCCTTAACATAGCATCTAAGGACTCCACAACCTGCCTTTCCAAGTTTATGTCTAATTCCACCCATTGTGGGTGGGCTTTTATTTTCTCTCCCTCTGGAAGACCGTTCATTGTTCTGTGAATTTCCTTTCCCTTCTCTTGTCTTTGTTCATGCTCAGACTCACAAAGGTACTCTTTTGTTCCCCGTTATAGGACCCTTGGTGTGGTTGGGGCTTAGGGTTGCCTATGAATTTGTCTTTCCCTCCCCTGGCACTGTGTGAGCTTTTTGAGAGCAGGGAGTTTATGCCTTTCCTCCTTCCTGCCCCCAACAAACAACCTCCCCACAGAGTCTCAGAAAGAAAGAAAGTATTAAATGAAAGTTCTTGGTAAGTTCCTATATGTAAAACTCATAGAATGTTAAAATCTTGGTGTTGAAAGACACAGTAAAAGTTATCTAAGATGCATAAATCCCTTTGGTGAAGCTGTTTTGGGTTATCTATTGCTGAGTAACAAACTATCAGAAAATTTAGTGGCTTAAAACAATAACCATTTTATTAGCTTATGATTCTGTGGATTGATAATTCAGGCAGGGCTTGGCTGGCTGGCTCTTCCGCTCCATGTGGTATCAGCTGAGGTCAATCACTTGGTTGGGGTCATTCACTCGGATGGGCTGGCAGAATCAAGAACGCTTCACTCATTGTCTGGTGCTTTTGTGTCCCTCCACTTAGCCCCTTCCTCTCCACATGGTTGCTTGGGCTTCCTTTCAGTATGGCAGTCTAGGGTAGTAGGACTTCTTCTGGAACAGTCTCCAAGCATAGGGAGCATTGCAAGAGAGGTAAAATTAGAAGCTGCAAATCTCTTATAGCCTTTCCACAAAAGTTACATGAGTCATTTCTGCTGCACTCTATATGCCAAAGCTAGTCACAAGGCTGGCACAGACTCAAGGGTGGGGGAATAGACCCCTGCCTCTGAAAGGAAGAAGAGGCAAAGAATTTGTCACCAGCCACATTTAATCTACCACAGAAACCTTTTGAGACAATGTTTTAGCCTATGCTTAACTATTTCCTGTGATGAGGAGCTCAACAAAACAAAAGGCAAATCTAACAAAAAATATCCCAGCTCATAAACCCTGACTGTTAACTCCAGAGTTCTTGATCTGATGTTACTGACAGATGCTGCCCTAATGAGCCCCTCCAGGGCCTCTCCAATGTGACTCACATGTCTGAGGCTCCTAGAAATGAAGACATATCAAATCAGCATGACTATTTCTAATAGAGTTTAAACAATCACATTTAGCAAATTAATTTTTGAACCAAAAAAAAAAAATCATAAGATACTACCCAAATTGTTTGAGTCCCTCAGTAAACCTAGAGCCTGACCAGATGGCCTTACTGGCCCCTGTGAGCCCTGGCACAGAGCATCCCACAGTTTCTTACCCCCTCTGTCACTGAGGTTCTCAAGAAAACCATCAACCAGCAGATCTCCACTGGCAACATAAGCCCTCCACGATCTCCTTGTGAACTGAGCCCCAGAACCCCAGCTCCATGGAGTCGCCCTTCTAGCACCTGGGGCTCAGCCCCTGTCGGGAAAAGAGGGAGGTCAGAAATTAGAACAGGTGACTCTCACTGTTAGAGATACAGAAAAGAATTGCTTTTTATCCCCAGCAGACTTAAATAATCATATGCAAAATCCAACAGTGTAAACTAAATATCTCTCCACTATGAATTGGATTTGAAATATTATTATGAAATTATTGTTCAATAGGTGTGACAGTGATGATTCTGCCATGCAGGGAAATGTCTGTGCCCATAGGAGATGCATACTGAACTAGTTAGGATTTTATTAGGAGTCCACAAACCCAGGCTCCCAGGCCAAATCTAGCCAATGTCTATAGTCCTTGGAACACAGCCACACCCTTTCACTTCTATACTGTCCATGGCTTTTATTGTGCTACAGTGGCAGAGTTGAATAGTCATGACAGAGACAGAATGGCTCCCACAGCCTAAAATATTTGTTACCTGGACTTTACAGAAAAGAATTTGCTAACCCCTGGGTTAGAGTACCATGATGTCTACAGATTCCTTTCAAATTGTTTAGTAAAACCACAACGACATCAAAGTATATACATGTGTGTATATAAATATATAAATAGAGAATGCAAATATGGCAAAATATTAATATTGGTGAATTTAAGTGGAGAATATATGAGTGTTCCTTTTATTTTTCTTTCACTTTTTCTGCATGTTTGAAATTTTTCTAAATAAATAAAATGTCTGAAGAATAAACACTGCTTCACTTAAAAACTCAAAAGACTCTCCTAAGAAAATTACAACTCATGGGAAAGTTAAATAAGGACATCAATGACAATACAAATATATAGCTACCAATTGCGATGGGTTTAAAAATAATGGGGACAATCTCATTCACAATAGCAACAAAAAGTATTAAATATAAGGTTTAACTAAAAAAGAAATGTGGAGCATTTAAGGAAAATAAATTTTACCAAGGTCCCAAATAATTGCACATAGGTATATACAAATTATTGAAAATGTTTGGGATTATGTGTCCAGTGCACTTACAGTGTTAAAAAAAAATTAACAAAGACAAAAAGGAGCTTTGACTAACAAGAGAAACATACCACATTCCTGAACAAGAAGACTCAGTGGTTCAATGTTGGAAAAATGTCCAATGTCAATGAAAATTACTGTGGTCTTTATTGTTGGGGGTGGGGAGGATACTGACAAAATAATTCAAAAGTTTCCCTGGCAGAAAAAAATGGGTAAAATTAGACAAGGACATTTTGTAAATGAAGAGTAATGATAGGGTTCTTACCTTAACAGATGTTAGAATTTATTTTAAAGCTACAATAATTAAACAATTAAGTCTGGCTCAGGAATAATAAATCAGAGAAGAAAAATCCACAAAGAGAGACCCAGAAGTAGGTAGAAAGTAAGAATCCAATCAAGGCAATAAGTCCAGTGAGAAGGGAGAGGATAGATTACACAATAAATAATATCAGGACAACTGGCCGACCATTTGGCAGAAAATGAAGTTAGAGCCCTATATCACACTACCCTCCAAAGTGAAGGAAAATTAGGTACAAAGAAATAAAATCAAGAAAGATGTATAAAACAATGCTGATTTTTTATAAGCTTGTAGCAGCACAGACCTTTCTAAGCATGAAACAAATAATAAAGAAAAACAAGACTTATAGATAGGGCTAATAAAAATGTTAATCTTCTATACATCTGAAAATACTAAAACCAAAATTAAGAAAAACAACACTGAGAAAAATATTTGCAACATAAATGATTTTAAAAGGTCAATGTCCTCACTGTCTCATCATTATGTAGGGAGAAAAGAGTTCTAAAATTTTTTAAATGGGCAAATGACATCAATATACTGACAGCTGCAGAACTTTCTGTACATACATAACAACTCCATCCAAACCTCTGCGCTAAGAGACTTGGCCAAACTCTAGCATGGCTTTTAGCAGCATAAGGTCATGTTCCTAGGACGACTCTAGGTATCCATTAAAATGCCTGCCTGAAAAAGCTCAGTTGTTCTAGCCAGCACCTGACAATAGACCAATAATGCCCTACTCTGGTCCAAAAAGTGTGTATATAGCATCTCCTTGAATCCTCATAAAACCCTCAAGTAGAGTGTTATTATTACCCTAATATTACAACCAAGAAAATGGAGGCTCAGAGAAGTTCAGCAAGCTTCCCAAGGTCTCACAGCAGTAAGCAGCAGAGTTGGAACTGGATCACAGGCTGGTCTGAGCAGAAACCCAGCTCTTTCTAGGCCTCATTTTGGGACCCATGGTTTGAGATGCAGAAGGCCTGGGTTCTGATCCTGACCCTAACCCCAACCATTACCATACGTGGCCTTGGCAAGCCTCCTCCCTGTCCGACCCTCAGTTTCCTCATCTGTACCACAAGAAGTGGACTGGCCCAGGTGGTGTGTCAGGTTCCTTCCTGCTCAGACATACCAGATTTCTGTTCTCATAAAGCGCCCAGTACCAACCAATGGCCAAGGACAGGTCCAAACCACAGGTCAGCCCCAGGTGGCCATGCACGGGGCCCCAAGCACTGGCCCACCTTGAATTCCTCGTGGATGCGTTCCTCCAGGACTTTGGCAGCCTTGCGGTCTTCCATCTCCACTTTCCACTTCTCCGCCAGGATCCGGGCTTTCTCGTTGGCCAGAGCATCCCGAAACTTCTTGGTGATCTCTGCCTCCTTCTGTCTCCTTCCAAGAGAGCACCACCAGGTGTAAGCTTGTGTGAAAAACTGAAGGACCACACAGCAACAGAGCTTGAAGTAAAACAACGAGCAGTCTTTCCTTGGTCTATCAGAATGGCAAATATCAGAGGTCAACAAAACCCAGTGTTGGCAAAGGTGGGGAGAAACAGGTGTTCTCACATGTGGGAGTGTCAATCAGCAGAACTGTTCTGGAAGCCAGGAAAATAACACCAGGAAATCCCATTTCTCACTCAAATGTACAAAGATGGATATAAAAAATGCTTATCGAGGGATTCTTACAACGTACAAAATGCTAAACTACTCAAATGTCTATCACTAAGGCCAAAAAGTTGGGTTTCTCATGTAACATAATATCTATACTACGGAGTAATCTCAAGTAGCATTGTGGACCTATAGTAATCAATTTGTCAGTTTGCAACTGAATAAAACAGTTTGTAAAGCGTACAGTACCTAAATGCTCACCGTGGTTATCTGGTGGTGGGTGTGGGTTGTGCTTTATTTTTTATAGTTTTTAGTGTTGTTTATATGTTTTTACAATTTTACAACTGAAACACTGTCATTAAAAATTAGGAGGTTGAGCTTCAAGTCAAGGGTGAGTAAAAAAATTGGGGGGGAAGTGTTGGGGTCAATGTCATATAGATTTCCAAGTTTGGAGAAAAAAACGTTAAAAGTTGCTTATGAAAGGAGTCTGACTCCAGACCTCACCAGGGCTCAAATGTCATCTTGTCTGAGACCTGTGGGTAACATGAAAAGGAACAAACTGATAACAAAAGTAAATCCAAACTGCAATATTGTCCCCGTGGCAACCCAGTGAGGGAAAAAGCAAAAGCATGTGTCCTCTTGGTGAACACAAACCGGATCCGTATGGGAACAGTGTTGTCATACCCACACTACAGATGTGAAAACTGAGGCCCCACATCAGCCAACTACAAATTGGCAGAGCCAGGATTTGAACCTGATGCAAGACTCCGATGGTCACCTGATCTTAGCAGAGCTCAAAATAGCCAGCCAGCTGACTGGCACCTCCCTCCCACCCACAACCAATTGTCCTTAGCTTGGCCCCACCCAGCACCCCCTGGCCCCCCTCACCAGAGCTCCTCGGCCTCCCTCTGTGCCTGCAGCCGCGCCCTCTCTGCAATCAGCTCCTCGGAGATCTCTTCATAGGGCTTGTCTCCGGGACCTTCTCCCATGATCCAGACCCAGACCTCGCCGTCTGCCCCCAGGAGCCACTGGATGTGCTTGTCACTCGCTGCCTCACAACAGAAAGAAGAAGAAACAGGTTTGAGTTCCAATTAGTAAGGAATGACCTAAGCTGGCCAACAGTACACAACCATCACATCACTCTACACAACATTGTCATCTACAAAAAGGATTCCAGAGAGACACTGGCCCCAGTGCAGGTCCCTGACTGTCTCTCCCTCCCTCTCCCTCCAGGGAGCAGCACGATGGGCAAGCAGCCTGCAGGAGCAGGCGCCCCAGGCTGAAACGGGTGTCCAAGGCCAAGCTCTCCTGGGCTTTTCGGCAGAGAACATCAAGTGACATTTTAGCACTCTGTAAGGAAGCAGCTTGTGTCATACCTGGGCTGAGGCAGTCAGGAGCTGCTGAGCCCTGTCTGCGCTCTCTCCCTCCTGTCCCCTGGCTGGAAACAAGGAACTGGAGATGGTGGAGCTGCAAAATGAAGCAGCCCAGGGCCCTGAGTCTCCCTGGCCTGAAACAGACTATAACACGAGCAAGAAATAAACCCCCATTATATTCAACCTACTGCAACAGATTCCACTGATTACCGTGACTAAAATGGAAATCTACCCCCAAAGTGGGGTGCTGCTGAACCACAAATATAACCTACGTGTCACTGCCTCAGCACTCAAGTGGTGAGTGGTGTGTGGCAGCTGGAGATCCACGTCACGCGGCAGCAAAACATCTGAAATGTGAGACACCATAACTTAAAAGGAAGACCCCTGCGTTTTCTGAACATGTCATTTTAAGGGAAGAGGTCGGAAACTAGAGTGTCAGTACTGTGTGTTGGATGCTAGTGGCTGGGTTTGGCCAAGTTCTAAGAGAAAGAAATGAGATCAAGAAAGAATTGAGTGCTTTGCAAGTAGAAATGAAAGTCAGTAGAGAGAAGACAGAAGACTGAGTTTGTGGGACTGGAAAAACCATCTCATCTTCTTCTAGGGTTCAAACTACAGGAGATGGGATTTTTAAAGGCTTTGCATGACAGAGCTCAGAGCTCTTATTCACTCCTGAGGTGAATAAAGTGACCCAGGGCACAAAGCTCCTTGGTGGCCATGAGAATGTGCTTCATCCACCTCCAGCTACAGGGAGCAACACTGACCAAGAACTGCAGCTCCTGTGGTCTGGCGTGTGCAAGGCCATGCTTCCCAGAGCCCACTACCAGCCTTTGACCAGGCATACCAGGCTCATTCCCAGGAGACTGACTCCTCGACCAAGGACCGCACAGCTGCCTAGAACACCTCCTCCCAATCCCCACTCCCTCCTTCCTCCCAGGTCCGGCTCCCGTCGCAGGGTCAAGGCTCTCCAGCCTCCTCCAGCTCTCTGTCCTTCTTCTCTCACAGGCATTTCCCTTAATAAAGCCCTTGTGGGTTAATCCCACCCTGGTCCCTGTGCCGCAGAGGAACCAGACTAACACAGGCGCATTAAGAGTGTCACCTCTTGCACTTAGTTTTATCAACAGCCTCAAGGAAGATGCCCTTCGGGTGAAAGGGAGAGGCACGGGGTAGAGGCAGAGAAGTAAAGTCAATGTGAGAAACGTGTCTCGAAAGAATCTTGCGTGTTGTTACTGGAACGTGGAAGCTGACAGATCAGAAGCCTCCTAAGTTTTTGAGTCTGGACTAAAGAACTTTTGATTGTTCAAGACTTAAACAGCCCTTGGGCACCCAACTTAGATGACCAGGTTTCAAAGGCTAGACTGGTCCAAGGATGGCATGACCCTCAACACTCACTTCAGACAAGCCCGAGGGATAATGAACAAGGAAGAGCCTCCTGGAGGGTGGAGTCAGTGTCCACTCAAGGATTCCCTTCACTGCTGGGGCAGAGGGACGTCACATACCGGACCCACAGGACTTTGGGAATGTAACAGACTAGAGCCTGGGGCACGAACATTCTCCCCTTTTCAAATGGCAGTTTCCTCGGCGGGTATCCTGACCCTGCTCCAACACTACACATTGTGCCTTAAGGGAAGGGGTGTTTAGACGGCATGTCTTCTCAGCACATTCAGAATCCCGGAGAACGGGCTTGAGCTGGATGCAGTGACTGGATGGGACATGAAGGTGTTCCCTTTAAGGAGATGTTGAGTGTATTTTATCTGGAGAAGAAGAATGAAATGTGTGGACGGCCAGAATGACAATTATGACAGTGGCAAGGCCTATGTCCACCTCCCCATTTCTCTTCCTGAGCCCGTAGATGACTACATTCCTCAGCTTCCCTTCAGTTCCATGGGACTGTATGACAGAATTTAGTCTACGAAATGTCAGGGGAAGTGATTTGTGCCACTTTCAGGCTAAAGCTGTCAGCAGTTGCTGTGCCTTTTCCATATTGTGCTCTTGTCCACACAGCTGGAAATAAATGACTCCAAGATGGTGGAATTCCAAGAAAAAATCAGCCTGACCCATGAGTCCATGTTTGAAAAGAAGCCATGCGGAAGAGCTGCCCAACCCACACCAAACTGATGTAGTCAAGCAATACACCTTCTTTGTATTGATCTACTGAAATTTCAGGGCTATCTATTGCACAAAGCAGCATTAATTCCCCAGGTATATATATGAAGGCATTGTTATTTTTTTAGTATGTTAAAAGCAATATAGTAATAGAGAAACACAGGTTTAATTATAACTGCTGGAAATAGGGAGAGGGAGAAGGGGATAGAGCAAGATGGCCAAATAGAAACCTCCAGTGATCGTCCCTGGGCATGAACACCAAATTCAACAACTATCCACACAAGGCAACACCTTCAGAAGAACCAACAATCAGGTGAGCAGTCAAAGTACCTGGTTTTAACATTATATCAAGGAAAGAGACGCTGAAGAGGGCAGGAAAGAGTCTTGCATTGACGATATCACCCCTCCCCTATCCCCTGGCAGTGCCAGAGTGCTGAGGGGAGACAGAATCTGTGTGCCCAGGAGAGGGAGAGTGAAGTGATTGTGGCACTTTGCATGGAACTCAGGGCTGCCCTGTGACAAGGGAACACAGTACAGTGCAGAATTCTGCTGGAGGGAGCATGTAGACCAGCGGGGCCAGAGGGAACTCCACCACACCAGAACCGAAATTCTGGCTAACACCACCACTGGCTAAAAGAAAATCATACTGGAATAAATTTGTAAGGTAGTCAGGCTATAAAGGCTGCAGTCTTGGGCAATTCCTGTAGCTGTGCTGGCTTGGAGCCCATGGACTTGACCCAGTGAAACACCAACAGTGGTGGCCAAGCCAATGCCTGTATCACTGCTCCCCGAACTCCAGGTAACGCAGCTCAGGGAGAGTCTTTTCCTACCTGGGGAAAGGAAAAGGACGAGCTCAGAAGACTTTGGTTTGCAACTTGGATACCAGCTCAGCCACAGCAAAATAAAGTATGAAGCAGACTCCTGAATCCCCTGACTAGGCCTTAGATCCTAGACAGCATTTCTAGATCCACCCTGGACCAGAAGGAAACACACTGCCCCGAAGAAAAGGACAGTCTTGGCAGCATTCAACACCTGCTAACTAAAGATCCCTTGGGCTTTGAATAAACATCAGAGGTAGCCAGGCAACAGTCACCATGGGCTTTGGATGAGACTGGGCTGGCTTCAGGTGTGACCTGATGCAGTTCCAGCTATAATGGCCACAGGGAGTGTACATGTCCTTCCTCCCCCAACTCCAGCAGCCCAGCACAGAAAGTGAGGGAAGAGAGTGAGAGACTTTGCCTGGTAATCCAGGAATTCTCCCATATCTTACCCAAGTCCACCAAGTGGTACCACCAGGAGCCTGCAAGAGTCACAACATTACTGGGTTTGGGATACCACCAGTGCTGATACGGCTTGGTCACCACCAGTGACCAAAGACTTAATAGATCACAATAGTCAATTCCCTTTGAATATCTAGAAAGCCTTCTCAAGAAGGATGGGTTCAAGCAAGCCCAGACAGTGAAGATTAAAATAAATACCTAACTCCTCAATGCCCAGACATTGATGAACATCCATAAGCATCAAGAATATCCAGGAAAATATGACTTCAGCAAATGAACTAAATAAGGTACCAATGACCAATACTGGAGTGGTGGATACATGTGCCTTTTCAGACAAAGAATTCAAAATAGTTGTCCTGAAGAAGTTCAATGAACTTCAAGACAATACAGAGAAGGAATTCAGAAGCCTATCATAGAAATTTAACAAACAGATTAAAGTAATTTTTAAAAATCAAGCAAAAATTCTGGAGCTGAAAAATCCAATTGACAAACTGAAAAAAATCCATCAGAGTCTCTCAATAGCAGAATCAATCAAGCCAAAGAAAGAATTAGTGAGCTCAAAGACAAGGTATTTGAAAATACACAAAAGACAAAAAAGAACGTTTTAAAAAATGAAGCCTGCCTACAAGATCTAAAAAAATAGCCTCAAAAGGGCAAATCTAAGAGTTATTGGCCTTAAAGAGGAGATAGAGAGAGAGATTGGGGTAGAAAATGTATTCAGGCCAGGCATGGTGGCTTACGCCTGTAATCCTAGCACTCTGGGAGGCCGAGGCAGGAGGATCGCTCAAGGTCAGGAGTTGGAAACCAGCCTGAGCAAGAGGGAGACCCCATTTCTACTAAAACAGAAAGAAATTAATTGGCCAACTAAAAATATATAGAAAAAATTAGCCTGACATGGTGGCACATGCCTGTAGTCCCAGCTACTTGGGAGGCTGAGACAGAAGGATTGCTTGAGCCTAGGAGTTTGACGTTGCTGTGAGCTAGGCTGATGCCACAGCACTCTAGCCCAGGCAACAGAGTGAGACTCTGTCTCAAAAAAAAAAAAATTATTCAAAGAAATAATAACAGGAAACTTTCCAAACCTAGAGAAAGATACCAATATTCAGGTACAAGAAGGTCATAGAACACCAAGCAGATTTAACCTAAACAAGACTACCTCAAGGCATTTAATAATCAAGCCCCCACATGTCACAGATAAAGAAAAAGTCCTAAGGGAAGCAAGAAAAAAGAAAAAAATAATGTATAAAGTAGCTCCCATACGTCTGACAGAAGACTTTTCAGTAGAAACCTTATAGGCCAAGAGAGTGGCATGACATATTCAAAGTGCTGAAGGAAGAAAATCTTAACTCTACAATATTATATCCTGCAAAAATATCCTTCAGATATGAAGGAGAAATAATGAATTTCCCAGACAAACAAAAGCTGAGGGATTTCATTAACACCAGACCTGTGCCACAAGAAATGCTAAAAGTAGTTCTTCAGTATGAAAGGAAAGGACATTAATGAACAATAAGAAATTATCTGAAGGTATAAACCTCACTGGTAACAATAAGCACACAAACACAGAACACTGTTGCTGTCATTGCAGTGTATAGACCACTTATATCTTGAGTAGGAAAACTAAAAGACAAACCTATCAAAAATAATAACTACACTAACTTTTTGAGAGAAATAGATAAATAGATAGATAAAAATACATAACTAGAAACAATAAAAAGTAAAAATGTGGGGGATGGAGTTAAAGTGTAGAATTTATTTTATATTTTCCTTTGCTTATTTATTTGTTTGTTTATAAGCAAAACTGTCATATGTTTAAAATAATTGGTTATAAACTTTTTTTTGCAAGCCTCATGGCAACCTCAAATCAAAAAGCCTACAACAGAGACACAAAAAATAAAAGGCAAGAAATTAAAACACACTACCAGAGAAAATCACTTTTAACAAAGAAAGATAAGAAGGAAAGAAGGAAGGAAGAGAGGATCACAAAACAACCAGAAATCAAATAACAACAGGGCAATAGTAAGTCCTTACCTATCAATAATGACATTGAATGTGAATGGACTACATTCTCCAATCAAAAGACACAGAGTGGCTGAATGGATAAAAAACAAACAAACAACAACAATAACAACAAAAAACAAGACCCAACTACCTGTTCTCTACAAGAAATCTAATTCACCTATAAAGACACAAATAGACTGAAAATAAAGGGATGAAAGAAGTTATGCCATGCAAATGGAAACAAAAAAGAGCAAGACTAACTATACTTCTATTAAATGAAATAGATTTCAAGTCAAAAACTGTAAAAAGAGACCAAAAAAGTCATTATATAATGATAAAGGGGTTAATTCAGCAAGAGGATATCATAATTCTAAATATATATGCACCCAACACTGGAGCACCCAGAAATATAAAACAAATATTATCAGAGCTAAATAGAGGGACCCCAATATAATAACCACTGGAGAACTCCACTTTCAGCATTGGATAGATCATTCAGACAAAAAAACAAAGAAACATTGGACTTAATCTGCATTATAGACCAAATGGAACTAATAGATATTTATATAACATTTCTTCCAACAGCTTCAGAATACATGTTCTCCTCAGCTCATGGATCATTCTCAAGGATAGACTATATGTTAGGCCACAAAACAAGTCTTAAAAAATTCAAAAAAATTGAAATCTGATCAAGTATTTTCTCTGACTACAATGGAATAAAACTAGAAGTCAATAATAAAAGAAATATTGGAAAATATACAAAAACACAGGAATTAAACAATATGCTCCTGAATGACCAGTGGGTCAATGAAGGGGTTAATGAGAGAACTTAAAAATTTCTCAAAACAAATGAAAATGAAAATACAATATATCAAAACCTATGGGATACAGCCAAAGCAGTAATAAGAGGAAAGTTTATAGCAATAAGTGCCTATATCAAAAAGATAGAAAAGCTTCAAATAAACAACCTAACAATGCATCTCAAAGAACTGGAAAATCAAGAGCAAACCAAACCCAAAATTGTAGGAAAAAATAAATAATAAAGATCAGGGCAGAAATAAATGAAATGGAAACAAAAACATAACACAAAAGATCAATGAAACAAAAAGTTTTTTTTAAAAAACAAACAAAATACAAAATTGATACACCTTTAGCCAGACTAAGAAAACAAGATAGAAGACCCAAATAAATAAAAAACCAGAGATGAGAAGGGAGACATTATTACTGATACTCCAGAAATTCAAAGGATTATAAGAGACCACTATGAGAAACCATATGCCAATAAATTGGAAAACCTAGAAGAAATGGATAAATTCCTAGATACATACAACCTACCAAGATTGAAGCAGGAGGAAATACAAAACTTGAATAAACCAGTAACAAGTAATGAGATAGAAGCAATAATAAAGTCTCCCATCAAAGAAAAGCCGAGGACCTGATGGCTTCACTGCTGATTATACCAAGCATTCAAAGCAAAATTAATACCAATCCTACACAAACTATTCCAAAAAGTTGAGGAGAAGGGAATACTCCCAAACTCATTCTATGAGGCCTGTATCACCCTGACACCAAACCAAAGACAGAGCAGAAAGAAAGAAAGAGAGAAAGGAAAAGAAAACTATAAGCCAATGTCTCTGACAAACATAAATGCAGAAATTCTCAACAAAATATTAGCAAACCAAATTCAACAATACATTAAAAAGATTATTCATCATGATTGAGTGAGATTCATTCCAGAGATGCAAGGATGGTTCAACATACACAAATCAATTAATGTGATACATCATATCAACAGACAAAAGACAAAAACTGTATGATCATTTCACTTAATGCTGAAAAATCATTTGATAAAATTCAATATCCCTTCATGATAAAAACTGGGTATGGAAGGAACTGACCTCAACATGAGAAAAGTTGTATGTGACAGACCCATAGCTAGTATCATGTTGAATGGGGGAAGAACTAAAAGCTTATCCTCTGAGATCTGGAACAAGACAAAAATACCCACTTTCATAACTGTTATTCAACGTAGTACTGGAAGTCCTAGCTAGAGCAATCAGACAAGAGAAAGAAATAAAGGGCACCCAAACTGGAAAGAGAGAAGTCAAATTATCCTTGTTTGCAGATGAGATGATCTTATATGCAGAGAAACCTAAAGACTCTACAAAAAAACTATTAGAACTGATAAACAAATTCAGTAAAGTTGTAGGATACAAAATCAACATACAAAAATCAGTAGCATTTCTATGTGCCAACAGTAAACAATCTGAAAAAGAAACCACGAAAGTCATCCCATTTATAACAGCTATAAATAAAACAAAATACCTAGGAATAAACTGAACCAAAGAAGTGAAAGACCTCAATAATGAAAATTACAAAACATTGATGAAAGAAATTAAAGGGGACACAAAAAATGAAAAGATATTCCATTCACATAGATTGGAAAAATCAATATTGTTAAAATGTCCATACCCAAAGCAATCCACAGATTCAATGCAATCCCAACAAAAATACCAATGACATTCTTCACAGAAATAGAAAAAATAAAGCTAAAATTTACATAAACCACAAAAGACCCAGAATAGCCAAAGCCATCCTGAGCAAAAAGAGCAAAACTAGAGGAATCCATTTCTTGACTTCAAATTATACAGCTAAAAAAAACACAGCATGGTACTGGCATAAAAACAGACACATAGACCAATGAGAACCCAGGAATAAATCCACACATCTGTAGTGAACTTATCTTTGACAAAGTTGGCAAGAACATTCATGGGGGAAAGGACAGTCTCTTCAATAAACGGTGCTGTGAAAACTGGATGTCCACATGCAGAAGAATAAAACTAAACCTTTATTTCTTACCACATACAAAAATCAAATCAAAATGGACTAAAGACTTAAATCTAAGACCTGAAACTATGAAACTACTAAAAGAAAACATTGGGAAAATGCTTCAGGACATTGATCTGGGCAAGGACATCCTGAGTAATACCCCCAAAGCACAGGCAACCAAAGCAAAATTGGACAAAAAGGATCACATCAAGCTAAGAAGCTTCTTCCCAGCAGAGGAAACAATTGACAAAGTAAAGAGACAACCCACTGAATAGGAGAAAATATTTGCAAACTACTCATCTGACAAGGGATTAATAACTAGAATATATAAGGAGCTCCAATAACTCAATAGGAAAAAATCAAATAACCTGATTAAAAAATGGGCAAAGTTTCTGAGTAGACATTTCTCAAAAGAAGACATACAAATGGCCTAAAGGTAAATGAAAAAATGGCCAATAAGCACAAGAAAAGATCTCGACTTTGTTACTCATCAGGAAATTGCAAATCAAAACCGCAATTACATAACACTCCACACCCACTAGGAAGGCATTAATCAAAAAGATAGATCATAATGAGTGTTGACAAAGATGTGAAGAAGTGGTAACCCTCATACACTGCTGGTGAGAATGTAAAATAGTGCAGCTGCTTTAGAAAATAGTGTGGCAGTTCCTCAAATGATTAAACATAGAGTTACCAAATGACTCAACAATTCCGCCTCTAGACATATATGCCCAAGAGAAATGAAACACATGTCCCCACAAAAACTTATACATGAATGTTTATAGAAGCATTATTCATAAGAGCCCCAAAATTGGAAACAACCAAATATCCATTAACAAAGGAATGAAGAAACAAAGTGTGGTACAGCCACACAATGGAATATTACTCAGCTATAAAAAGAGATGAAGTACTGATACATGCTACAACATGAATGGACCTTGAGAACATTATGCATAGTGTAAGAAGCCAGTTCCAGCAGTCCACATATTATATGGTTCCATTCATATGAAAGTCCAGTATAAGGAAATCTGTAGAGACATAAAGCACATTATTGGTTGCTAAGGGCTGGGGTGGAAGTGGGGAGAAAGCAGAGCTGGGGGTGATAGTTAAAGCATATGGGCTTTTTTATGGTGATGAAATATTCTAAAATTGTGGTGATGGTTTCACACATCTGTGAGCATACGAAAAACCATTGAATTGTACACTTTAAATGCATGACTTGTATGGCATTTTAATTATATCTTAACAGAATTTTTTTTAAAGTTTCTCCTAGTAATTGGTAGGATAAGTGGGGAAAAAAAATTAGTTAGGCTATGGAAAATCTAAACAGCACTATCAACCAGCTTAACCTAATGAACATTTATAGAACACTCCACATGACAGCCAAATACTTTCTTTCTCAAGTGCACACAGAACAAATATTCACCAAGACAGATAGTATTCTCAGCTATTATTAAAAAATAAAAAAAACCTCAGCAAACATAAAATGTTTGAAATTATGCATGTTATGTTCTCTGACCACAATGGAATCAATCTATAAATCAATGACAAGAAGATACCTGAAACAAAAACTCTTCAAATACTCAGAAATCAAACAACACAGTTTTAATAGCCCATGGATAAAAGAAGAAATCCCTAGGTGAATCAGAAAATATTTTAATTGAAGAAAAATGGAAATATGACACAAAAAACTCCATTAAAGCAGGACATTGAGAGAAGTTTATAGCATCAAATATTTATATTCAGAAAGAAGAAGCATTTCAAATCAATGGTCTAAGTTTCCACAGTAAGAAACTAGAAAATAAGAACAAATTAAATGCAGACATCAAAGAAAGAAATACTAAAGATAAATGGCAGAAATTGATAAAATAGAAAACAGAAAAAAAGAAACAAAAAATTAGTTTTTGAAACCATTAGTAAAATTGATAAATTTCCTCAACAGATTGATCAAGATAACAAGAAAGAAGACACAACAATACCAAGCATGAAAGATTCTACAGATAAGGAAATTTTATGAATAACTTTATTACAATAATTTCATAACTTAGATAAAATAAACAAATTATTTGAAAGATGCAAAATAAAGCAAAGCTCTCTGAAGAAGAAATATACTCCAGGAATAGCTCTATGTCTGCTAAAGAATTTGAATTTGTAGTTTAAAATCTGCCCACAATGAAAGCCTGGGCCTAGAAGATATTACTAATTCCATCAAACATTTTGTTTTTGTTTTTGTTTTTGTTTTTGTTTTTGTTTTTGTTTTTTGAGACAGAGTCTCACTCTGCTGCCCGGGCTAGAGTGAGTGCCGTGGCATCAGCCTAGCTCACAGCAACCTCAAACTCGTGGGCTCAAGCAATCCTTCTGCCTCAGCCTCCCAAGTAGCTGGGACTACAGGCATGAGCCACCATGCCAGGCTAATATTTTCTATATATTTTTAGTTGGCCAATTAATTTCTTTCTATTTTTAGTAGAGACGGGGTCTCACTCTTGCTCAGGCTGGTTTCGAACTCCTGACCTTGAGCAATCCTCCCACTTTGGCCTCCCAGAGTGCTAGGATTACAGGCGTGAGCCACCACACCCAGCCTAATTCTATCAAACATTTAATGAATAAATAATACCAATTCTACATAAATTCTTCCATATGGAAGAGGAAAGAATATATTCCAACTCATTTTTTGAGGTCAATATTACCCTGATATTAAACTAAAGACATTTCAAGAAAACTACAGACAAGTATTTCTCACAAATACAGAATTTTTAAAAATCTTAATAAACTATTTGCAAATTGAATTCAGAAATATACAAAAAAGATAATGTATCATGACTATATGTGGTTTGTCACAGGAATTCAGAGTTGATTCAACATTTGAAAATTAATTCATCATATCAAAGTAATTCATCATATCAGCACAGTAAAAAAAAAATTATGATCATCTCAATAGTTACAATAAAGCATTTGACAAATACAAATCCATTCCTAGTAAAAATTCTCAGCAAACTAGAAATACTAAAGTGAGAATTTCCTCACTCTGATAAAATGCATCTATGAAAAACCTACAGTTAACATCATATTTAATCATCAAATATTGAATACTTTCCCTTAACACGGGGAACGAAAGGTTGTCTGTTCTTTCCACATCTATTTAACATTGGACTGAAGATCCTACCCAGTGCAATAAGTCAAGAAAAAGAAATAAAAGTTATACACATTGAAAAGAAAAAATAAATTTGTCTATATTTGCATGACATGATCATTTACATATAATATCTCAAAGATTTCATAAAATCTACAAAACTAGCTATTCAAACTAATAACCAATTTTAGCTAGGTTACAAGATATAAGGTCAATGCACAAAAATCCATTGTATTTCTATATTTTAGCAACAAACAGTTAAAAGTTAAATTTTAAAATGCCATTTACAGTAGCATTAAAAAACATGAAATACTAAGAGATATTAACAAAATGTATTCTCTAATCTACAGAAGATTGTTCTCTAATCCACCAAAGATTAGAGCAAAATGTGTTGCTTTATTCTGCAAAAAGAAACTGAATACCTAAATAAACGGAGCAATACACCTTTTTCTTGGATTGGAAAACTCAAAAGTGTTACTGTGTCAACTCATCCCAAATTGATCCATAGATTCAATATAACCTTAAATTCCCAGCAAGCACATTAAAGAAACTGATGAGCTGATTCTAAAACTTAGGTGGAAAAGGGAAGGATCTAGACTAGCCAAAACAATGCTGAAAAACAGCAAAGTTGAATGACTCACACAATTTAGTTTCAAGGTTTACTATAAAGCTACAGTCAGTGCAGTATTTGTGTAAGAGTAGACATATACCTCAATGAAACAGTATAGAGAGTCCAGAAGCTTTTCAACAACAGCACCAAGGTAATGCAATGAACAAAGAATTTTTTTAACAAATACTACTGAAAAAAATTAGACATTCACATGCAAAAAAAAAACAAAAACCTTGACTCTCTTACTTTGTCCACATTCTAGCTGTTAAGGAGTGAGAAAGGTAATAGATGTATATAGATTCAGATTTCTCTCCAAATAGAAAGGCACCTTCCATTTGAAAATGCTGGGAAGCCCAAGCCATAAATGTCAATGACATTGTCTTACCTGGTCTTCTTTTTTCTTTTTCTTTTTCTTTTTCTTTTTTTTTTTTTTTTTACGGCAGAGCCTTGCTCTGTCACCCTGGCTAGAGTGCAGTGGCATGATTATAGCTCACCGCAACTCAAACTCCTGGGTTCAAGCCATCCTCCTCCCTCAATCTCCCAAGTAGCTGGAACTACAGGTGTGCACCACCATGCCCAGATAATTTTTCTATTTTTGGTAGAGATGGTGTCTTGCTCTTGCTCACGGTGGTCTCTAATGCCTGGTCTCAAGCAATCTTCCCACCGTGGCATCCCAGAGTGCAAGGATTACAGGTGTGAGCCACCATGCTGACACTGGTCTTCTTTCAAAACCCAGCTGCAGGGTCACTGCCTCCAGAAATGGCCCAGGAAGGTTTCCCTTCTCTTTGATTCCTCTTCTGCACTTACCTGGCACCAACTCTCCTGTTCCTTAAACCTGCTTTTCCTTCTGAAGTTTTCACATGCGTGTGTTTAATCTAGCAGAGGTAGAGTGACCAACAGTCCCAGTTTGTCTGGAACTAAGGGAGTTCCTGAGATTCAGGACTTTTAGTTTTCAAACTGGGAAAGTTCTGAGCCAACCAGAACAAGCTGGCTCATCTTCAGCAGACATATTATCAATTTCCCCACTGTATCCAACTTCCCTCCTAGCTGCGCCGTCCATGGCTCATAACTCTGAAAGGCAGCAGTCCCACCTTCCCCAAAACCCTAGCCTCTTTGCTCACAGATGTGGACTGGGGCTGGGCCAGTCAGACTCCCACTGAATATAAACTGAGAGGCAAAAAGGGGTGGGGTCATTTGATGATAATGGGTCCTGGAGAAGGAAAGCCACATGGATTCAGACCTCGGACGGATTAGAGAGGCTGTGTTTGGTCTGCAGGAGAAAGTGTACAGAGAGAAGTATGAGCAGAAGAGGAAAGAAACAACTCCAGAAGCTTTCTAGTTCCAGACCAGACTTGCTGTTCTTGGATCCTACAAAAAAAGATCCTTACTGAAAGCCTAGACACCTAGCCAGGTTGTAGGAGTCTGCTGAGCAGATCCCTGGCATCTCTCACAGTAGATGCACACTGCACACAGTAGGTGCTTACTACATGTAGGTGAAATTAATTGCATGCTGTAATGATGAATTTTATGTGTTGACGTCGCTAGGCTATGGTGCCCAATTGTTTGATCAAACTCTAGTCTACGTTTCACTGAGAAGGTATGGTGTAAATGTGAACAACTTTTACAATCAGTTGACTTTAAGTAAAGCAGATTACCCTCCATAATATGGAAGGACCTCATGCAATCAGTTAAAAGCCTTAAGAACAAAAAACAGGTTTCCCCAAGACGAAATTCTTCTTCAAGATTGTAACATAGAAATCCCGCTTGAGTTTCCAGCCTGCTCAACTGCCCCACAGATTTTGGACTTGCCAGCCCCCATGATCCCACGAGCCAATTCCTTAAAATAAATTAAGTCATATGAACACTCACACTCACATCCTGTTGGCTCTGTTTCCCTAGAGAACCAGGACTGATCCGCATGCTAATGCTAGCCTATCATAAAAAGATTGCATCAGAACTTCAGAGCAGTAAGGAACCAGGAGACAACACGTTCCACAAGATAAAGTGCTCACCTGCCCTCCACATCCACAGCACTGCTCCTAAGGGCAGGGCCAGTTCTGATGACATGGCACCTCTCAGAGAATCCCACTAGGAGGTGGCTGCCCCAACAGCTGGTGTATTCTTTTAACACAGGTGGCTTGTGTTCTAAGCTGTGCACTTTAGTCTTCTGGAAAAACAGAAGAGAACTACACTAGGCACTTGAAGAATGTGCTATGCTAATGTTTATCAAGTACCTACAATATACCAGGCTTCACTGGGACCATCTCATTTCATCTTCCCACAAATCTGGGATATAGGTCCTATTATCATCATCTCCAGTTTATGGAAGAGGAAACTGAGGTTCAAGGAGGCAGGAGTATCTTGCCAAAGTCAAATTAATATGTGGAAAACAGCCACAGTTAGGGAGTGAGCAGCCAAAAGTTGAACCCAGGCACCTTGACCATCATACAAACTGCCTTTAGCATAAAGAAGGCAAAGGCCCAGCATGATGTAGGCATACTGGTCTGGTCAACAGCACCAGGCTGCTCCATGTTGTACTCCGGACTGCCTTTGCTGCATATGAGCAACGCAGACGTGGGGCTGGTCACACTAAGCACCTTCCCGTCACTCCCTCCAACCCTGCAATTGTGAAATGTCTTCCCCAGCTCAAGGTCACATCACCTTGAAGCCTGGGCCCTCTCTTGCAAGAACAAGGACAAACCCAAGAAGACCAAGGAAATCTTCCACCAGGGACATGGTGTCCATGTGTGTTGGAACTTGGTGTGATTGTAACTGGGAAATCTCAACACCCTACCTCCAGCCCCAGCTCCCTGTCTGTTATTCCTTCAGTTCAGAGACAGCACAGGAGCATCCACATGCCAGTGAGGAGCTCGGGACCCAAGCATTAGCTCTATTCCTTACCAGCTCAGGGGCACAAACAGCGGACACAAACAGGGCTGCACATGTCCTGGGGGCAGGGACAAGATGTCCTAAATCTTTAGCATCTCACAGAGTTTGAGTGTGAGAACCCAACCATGGTGGCCAGAAAATAAACACATCGGTGAAATGATAGGACAGAAATAATGCCCCCTAGCCCAGGGTTATGTAATTCTAACAGGACATGGGGTCAATAGGTGTGAAAAAGAACCCACAGGATTTAGACCCCAAAGTCTAATGCAAAATCTATTTTCAAATGGGAAAACCAGAAGAAGCACTGCTAGTTCTAACGTGAGAAAAACCTGGAAAGCAGTAATGCTAGCCACTCGAGAGATAGCAGAGGGACAGGCAGCCTGCAACCTGTTACTGCAGCCCAGCTGCTCTGAGCCAGAGAGGAGACCTGGGGTCGGGTTACAGGGAGCCAGGAGACAGCCAGCTGGAGGCCTGTCCCAGCACCTGCCGTGCTGGCCTCCAGGATGGACAGGGAAGCAGGGAGGTGGCAGATAGGAGCATCCTGAGATAAGCGGGGAGAAATTAAGCCTGCATAGCTCACAATGATTAGTGTATCATAGTTTAATTTACAGCTTCCTTAGGAGACATGAAACAAGTGTGTCTTTCAACCAAGTGCTCTTAGATTTTATGAAATACATAAGGGTACATCTTCCAGGTCACTAAGGGAGTCAGATAAGCTGATGTCCTTAAGAGCTAGCACAGGCCAGCCAGGAGCTCCGCCTGGGTGAGTTCTTCCTTCCAGAGAGTACAGCACCCTTAGATCTTGCTCTGCCTGCCACTCTGACCCTTCCTCCTTAGTTTCCAGAAGGCCCCTCTCTGGGGACCCCTTTGGGCTGCCCCTACCAAATTGCCTTCTGCTGACCAAGGCCACCAGTTCTTTCCTTGTGGATACAAAATGCTCAGAGCTGATAACTAAGGACCCCACATGAGGTTAATCTTTCTCCAAGGACACAAAAATGGCACCCTCAGCCCTGGGGACACCCATGCTCACCAGGCACCATGTGCCACCACCACGGGTCTCTATGGGTGACCGTGTCACAGTGGCTTCTGCCCTGACTTCTCTCCCTGCCTCCTGGTGAGCCAAGGCTTTGCAGCTTCTGAAAGAGCTGGCACTGGAGACGGGGAGCAGAGGGCCCTGGCGCCCTTCGTAGACAGAGCTGCCTCACCAAGAACCACAGTACGGGGCTCGGGGAGGGCAGGAAGGAAACAGGAAGGCAGCAGGGTAAGAAGGAACCGGAAGCCTGCAGCTGGTGCCAGGCACGCAGGGCAGACCTCAGGCAGTTTGCACAGTGGCTGATTCAATCCTCACAACCACCCATGGAGGGGGACGATTTCAGTAACCCCCTGCCCATTACAGATGAAGGGCCTGAGCTGCAGGGGAGAGTGACACATCTCAGGGATGCTGAGATTGCACCACTGAGGAGCTCACTCCCCGCCACAGCTGTCCCACCTTTCTGGCTGCTGTTTCAAGGCAGAACAGGGGCTGAGGAGTCAGCGAGTAAAGCCCCATCAGTGTCAAGGCCACAGACCTGGATGGAGCACCTACTGCATGGTGGCCCATGTGGGGTCTCACAGTCCGGGTGAGTGGAACAGAAAGGCATAGCCCCAGCTTTCCATCCACACCCCAAACTACCAGCTGAACACATGCCAGTCACACACACACACACACACACACACACACACACACGGGGTCCCGCCATGGCTCTCAAAGGTCCCAGCCTTTGTTCCACTGCTTTGCTCAGGGGGCCCCATTCCCAGCCACATAGTCACAGCCAGGGTGTCCCAGGCCATAGGCCATGCCACAGATTGTCAGCAGCTCACAGCAATTCCCCGCCGGCTCTTCCCACACCCCCATAATGCCACATCTTTACTTCATCCACAGGAAAGCCTCCCAAGGCCAAGAGTGACCTTTTATTGAGAAGGCTGAATTTCCTCCAATTTATCCTATTAATAAGAAGTAAAAGTAAATTCACAAACCACACAAGAGGTGACGATTTGACACACACAGGCAAGGCCCACGAAGTCATCCCCTGTTGCTGAGACTGAAGAAAAACTGAGGGTGGCCAGGCAGTGGTGTGGCCGGGCCCCTGGCGCAGGGCTGGTGGGGAGCACTCAGGAAGAAGCCCAAACCCATCCAGGGGATCAGCCACCAGAACCAGGAAAGGAAGGACATGAGTGTGACTTGGCTGTCACGTGCCTGCATGGCGCCAGAAGCTTTCCCACTTGAAGAAGCTTCTTGAATCCTCCCAACAACTGCTGGGAAAGCGTTGTTATTCCCGTCGCACGGGTGACTGTGGAACCAGGTTCCATGCTACAGGCATTTTGAAAATAACATCAACCTATCCCAAGGGTAGAAAAATGATCTATGACACTATTTCCCACCTTGGAACCCCTCAGCAAATAAGCTAGTGGAGCATTCATGGGTGGAAAGTCTGGGAGAGTGGACAGGGTCTGCTTGTCCACAGGATATCCCCCAAAGCTTCGAGGGGGCGACCTGCAGGTAACGCAGGTAACAGGTGCCAGGGCACCTCTCTGGGCTAAGGTGGATAGCCTTGTGTCACCACAGATCCACTTCTGGTGAGTTTCTTCTTGCCTGACTTCAGGGCTCCCTTCAGAAGCTGGCAGTGCCCTCCCTGGTCAGCTGCTGCTTCAGCCAGCTCCTCAGCCCCATGCTCCTTCCCCCCTACCAACTACCGTGCATGGGAGACTTTTTACTTCTTCACTTCCCGGCACTAATGAGTGTCCTCCACAGGGCTCCTCACCCCGAGACACCTCCTTTTCTCTTCTCATCCCATACAGTCTCTGCAAAAGATCAAACACTTCTTCCACAGAATTGTTCCTTGAATATTTGCATGGTGACAGGAAATGTTTTCTTAACAAAAGGAATGGGGCACTTTGGTGGGGAATTGTCATTATGAGAAACCAGGAAGGAGAGCAGAGTCTGTCAGTCGCCTCCCAGCACTGTCCTAGAAGCGCGGGCCCCAGTGCCCAGGAAAGGGGTCGTGAGCAACAGCTGCAAAGAGCTATGGCCCAGATACCCGGAGCTTCCATCCCCAGCTGCCCAGTGTCCCAGGCAGTCTCGCTCCCTAGATAATCCAAGTGAATCAACCCAGAACCTGTTGAAACTAACAGAAAAATTGAAGAAGGGGGTTGAGGAAAATCAGCATGCCAAACTCAGTGGTGCCCCAAGAACACGTTGTGACAGCCAGAATAGGGATGGGGCAGGAGACAGCTTCAAGCACGAATTTTCCCTGACGCTCAGTGACTGGGCGTAACCCACTGAGGATCCTAACGGTGAGCGCGCACCGCCTGGGTGCCCAGATCTCTTGTCCAGTGGGGCAGAGGGGAAATAAAATACGTATCATTTTTCCCCCAGAGGGAAAAAACACGTAGGGAGCAATGAAACCAGTACCAAGTGGAGTTAATGTCCAGATAATTGTTGCTCTCATGACTTGATTGTGAAACTTCTACCATAAGCATAAAAAATAAATCTTGAAAGATGAAATAAATAATGCAAATAAATTGGTCTAAAATCTGATCGAATATCCTTGATTACACCAACAAAATCATGGAGAAGATATAAAAGGATGCTTATGTTTCTTGTCTTCAGTAGATAATGTTTCATTCCTGATAAAGATAATGAGTTTGAGGCCAGGAGCAGTGGCTCACGCCTGAAATCCCAAGCGCTTTGGGAGGCCAAGACACCAGGAATTCAAGGTCAGCCTGGGCAACACTGCTAGACTCTGTTTTTAGAAAAAAAAATGTTTTTGAATTATCTGGGCATGGTGGTGCATACCTGTAGTCTCAGCTTACTAAGGAGGCTGAGGCGGAAGGATGGCTTGAGCCCAGGGCTTTGAGGTTGCAGTGAGCTATTATGATGCCACTGCACTCCAGCTTAGGCAACAGAGTAAGACTCTGTCTCCAAAAAAAGAAAAGAAAAGGAAAGAAAAAAGAAAAGAAAAGAAAGTGGAATAAGTTATGAGTGAAAAAGTGACAGAATTGTATTTATTCATACATATATTATTGTATTAATATATCAGCTTCCACAACAAATCTCAAAGCACAAGTATATTGTGATTTTTTTATACTTTTACTGAACAATTTTGAGGTCTAGGGGAGGGGTCACACTGCGGGGCACACAGCCTTCCACTCAAAAAAGAAATCCTTTAACACCTGTCTCTTTGATCAAGCCCCTCTGGCATGGCACACAGGCGAGGGTCTTAGATGCCACTGCCCCAGGCACACATCAGCCCTACCCTAGGCTTTGTTCTAGAAATCAGGACAGGAAGTCGAAAAATACAAGCCACGTCCACGGCCTCATGGTACTTTCAGGCTAATGGAGGAGACAGACCATAAACAAGCATAAAGAGACATGAAAGGAGGGAAAGCCAGGAGGGGCTGGCATTTCCATTAGGGCAGCAGGAGGGGAGAGGAGGAGGGGCAGGCCCATAGAGTCAGAAGGCAGATCGATGTCCCCAGGGCTGAGAGGAGGAGGAGACAGGGAGTGATGTTAACAGACGTGAGGATTCCTTTTGGAGTGAGGAAATTGTTCTGCCCTAGGCAATTGTGACGGTTGAACAACATTTTGAACATATAATACTAAATGTCCCTGAATTGCACACTTCAAAATGGCTAAAGTGGTAAATTCTACTTTAGGTGTATTTTACCACAGTTTTTTTAAAAAGATACTTTCAGATGTGCTAAGTGCTAGAACGAAACGAAACAGAGGCAGGGTGTTGTGAGAGCTTGGGACGGAGCTTGGGATGAGAGAGGCGGGTCAATGAAGAACCCACATTTAAATGAGAAATGGATGATGAGGAGGGAGCAGGCTCTAAGGACCCGGGGAAAGCATTCCTCGTAGAGGGAAATTAGGTTGGAGAAGTGGACAGATGGCCCATACCAGCAAAAGCCATGCGTGGTTCACTGTGAGTGCAACAGAAGCATGGAGGCAGGGGGATGCCTGAGCTAATCACTGTGTCTAGAGGTCTTTGGCTGCTATGGGGAGAAGGGTTGCGGGGGGTGAGCGTCAGGCAGGGGCCACTCGGAACAGGGTCACACTGGGAATGTCTGCAGGCGGGGACAGGGCCCAGGCAGGGTTCCAGGCAGGAGTGGCATTCTAGGTCGGGACTGCCATGCCCAGAAAGGGAACACACTGAGGCTAGAAGAGCCTAGGCCCAGCAGGCAAGGTTGCCATGGTTATTGGAAGGTCCCCAGGAAACAGAGAGAAGGCAGATGTCCAGTGAGGGCTGCGTCACGCAGCTTCCATTAGGGCAGCGGGAGAGACTTAATGCTGAGACACAGAGAGGATGGTGACACCCTCGGGCCCCAGGTCAGGGCTGGGGCCCGGAGCTGCGCAGGCAGAGTCATGACAGAGGTGGCCTGGGAGGTGGATGCTCCTCTTGAGCCCAGCTGTGGAGAGCGGACGCAATGGAGGCTAGAGCCCCGCTGGACTTCGTGCCCTCCGCAGGCCAGAATGAGGGCAGGCCAGCAAGCCAGCGAGCCAGTGCGGGGGACACAGGGGCTCTGACACTGGGCTGGCTGCGTGGTGAGAAGCCCCAGGGAGAATAAGCAACTATCCAGGTGTTCAGGCTCGGATCATGGACAGGGAAGCAGGACGGGGGTGGCGCAAAATGCCTGGCTCCACAGGAAAACCAAGTTAACACCGGCAGAAACCATCAATCAGGGCAGAACCGACAGGTCCAAACAGGGAAGCCTCTTGGGCTGTGAACACGGCCACATCCAGGTCCAGCCCCAGAAACCAGGATAACCAAGTGCAGAAGGGGCCTGCCAGGCTGTGAGTTCTTGTGGTGGCCCAGGGGAGCAAAGTGGGGGGACTGCACAGGTCACAGTGATGCTGGAGAGGCTTGGCTTAAATCTTGCAGGAACACAGTAGTGTAACATGCCTTCCCAGAGTCTCAGTTATAACAACCCAAATTCCCACTGGACAGCACACTTTGTCAGAAATGCAATAAAACAGCAGACTTGATGGCAGAGGAGAAAACTACCCAGCCAAGGGTCTCTATTCTCCGCAACAGGGTAGAACATCAGAAGGTTCTCACCAAAGTGTAAAGTGAGAGCGAGAGAGAAATGCTACATGCTCAGGGAAGCAGTGTGTCCCCAGCGGTGACCCCAGCTTTGCCCCTTCTGCTCTTTCACAGTGTGCCTCTGAGTTTTCACCCCGTCTTATTTCTATGAGTGCCAGGATCAGTAAATCCCCGAGGCTCTGTAAACCACAATGCCCCAGGTCACCACTGTTTACTCCCACTGTCACCAGGCACAGCTCGAAGGCTGCAGACTTTGTCCTGCCTGCCCATAGTGCCACAGGAGTGTCACCTGAGCCCTAGGGGTGGCGAGGACAGGACTGCTGGGAGCTGGGAAATGTCCCCAGAAAAGGCAGGAAGGGGACAAAGAGGACAAGCAGGACCGGGGACACAGGATGGGAGGAGGCACATTGTCATTTAAGGCTGACCAGGACTGAGCCCAGTTGTGCTCAGGGATCCCGAGGAGCTGGCACACAGCTCAACCAGGATACAGCAGATGCTTCCTCCACGACAAACAGCAGGGAGGGAACAGGAAGGAGCATGTCTGTGAAGGAAAGGAAGAAGAGATCCAGGCTTCGGAGCTTGTCCCCTACCCCGAGCCACCACACCACAGCAGCTCTGCACCGAGTCTCACCCCAGCACTCAAGCTGGCTATACCCCAAGATCACCCACCCACGGACTCCAGGACCTGAACACCATCCGACCCAACACGCTAGCCCTTAGTAATGGGCAGGAGAATGACCGAGTGAATGGGCAAACGATGAACGTGTGCACAGATCGTTCGTTTCATTGGAGTCCCAAGTTCAGAAGTGAAGGAAATGGAAAAAATCAGTCAAACTCACATCAAAGTCACAGGATGCAGCAGCTGGGTGACCCTGGATATATGGCATCACTTTGTGAAGGTGAAGGAGCCTCACCTTCCTCACCTGATATGGGGTCACAGGTGCTTGCCCTGCCACTCCACAGGGATACAGGAGTAGAAAGGGCAGGGCAGGCCCCTGGTAAACATAAAGGTCACAGACAAAGTGCAGGGCTGTTGTGACCCTTCATCATGACCCCAGGACATGAGCAGGCACTGTCATCCCGGAGCCTCCAGCAAAAAGTTCTTTGGGCTCCTGGGCAGGGCCAGCCCCCCAGAGCTCCCAGCCCCGTACCCAGACAGTTCCAAAAGGCAGACAGAAAGCCAAAGGCCGGCATCCCAGTGACCCTGGCCTGGGACACGCACACTCCCAGTGTGTTTCCCCCTCTTTTCCATTCTATATAAATCAGAAAATTAATTACCCAGAAAAGATTCTTCTGCACCAGAAACCCAATGAGTTTAATGTATCATCTATACACGAAAACATAGATGTTAGTGTGTGACAAATCTCCGTATAAATATTTTTGCAGTTAAATTTTTAGGCATCTGTCCTCCTCCCAGAAGAGTCATTATACAGACAAAAAGAAGCCCCAGAGCACAGGCCAGGTGGGGCTGGCAAGGCAGCTTGTCACTTTACCAGAGAGCTGTGCAGCTGCCAGTGCAGCCCAGCCAGGAAGACACCAGCCACCTGCAGCTAAGTCACAGCTTTGCCACACCTGCCCCCTCGGGGTCCTGCTGTGTCTTGTTCGAAATGAGGATTAATGCCACATGCCAGTTATGTATGAGGCTCCAGGGAGGAAGGCAGAATGGAATATGGTCTGATGTTCCAGAGGCTTTGAGTCCACTGGGAGAACCAGGGAAGCAGATAAGAAATGACAATGACAGGAAGGCAAGTACGAGGGCAGCTTAGGTCTTACATGCCAGGCAGCTACAAAAGAACAAGGACTCCACTATGCCAGGAGCATCCCCCAAAGACTCCAGGGCACAGGGCTAGTCCTGATGGAGTTTTTTAGGTGGATGAAGGCAGGAGGCCATAGTAGAACTACACACTCAAAGACCGGAGATAAGAACAAAACGTGTCCAGATTGGCGTGAGTGTGGCCTGTGGCACACGGTGGGCACCAGCCAGCACTGAGCCTGGCATGGAAAAAGAGCAAGATCACCAGCAGGCCTGGATGCTGAGCCCTGAAATAAGACTTTGTCCTGGACTGAAAACTTCAAAGAGATCAAAGCTAAGCTCCAGGAACAGTGGGGAGGCCAACAGGAGGGTTGTGTGGGAAGCAAATGAAAGAGAAGGCAGGTGAGCTTTGCAAAGTGCACAGCGCGTGCAGCATCCACAGAAACTACCAGCCCCAGCAGGACTGCACCAAGCCAAGCCCCAGCAGCCTACCTGCTTCCAGCCCAGAGTTCCTGAACACGCTCCTTCACCCACAGGTGTACCCATCCATAAGCTTGACTGGCACATGACTTTGCATATAAACCACCCTAAATGTCGGTTGGACCCCTGCTTTGACTGCAGTTGCCATTTGGGGTTGGTCACGCATTGTGCAAGACATTCCCTGACACCATTTCCCGATGCCCAGTGGGGCTCCAGACACAACCCAAAGCATCCTCTCACACGAGGATCCGGAGCGAGAGGCACAGTGCGTTGTGTGGGCCCAGCTGAGCACTGCTGTGTCACCCATGCAAGGGAGAGAGGAGGTGCATGTCTTCACTGCATCCTGGCCCAGAACCACCAGTAAGGGTCACGAATATGCCCTCTCTCACCATGCCATTGCGGACCACATCTGCGCACAATCTGAGGTCCCACTGGCATCTTCCCAGAATTCGAGCCTTCCACAACAAGACAAAGCAAGTCCTCATTCCTTCACCCCAGTATGGCCCCCGATAGTCCCTGCAGCACCCTCGAAGTCCCAAAGTCCTGGTCAAAAGACAGAAGCCCAGGCTCATGGGACTAGACACCCACAGGATAAGGGTTTCGAGTCCCAAGCCCTTGGCACACCAGTGCCTGTCTTGAAGAAGAGATCTGCCTGGACTCGCTAAGTTTCTGCCTCCTGGGGGACTGGCGGCCAACCCTTCAGTGACTCCCAACCACATACCTCGCTTGGCCTTTGGGGGCCTGAGTCCCTCCTCCTGGGCCAGGGCCTCCCAAGCCTCCCGCTCCCTCCAGCGCCTCAGCTGCTCCTCCCGCATCTTGTAGAAGAGGATGTGCTTCTGCACGTCGCTGAGTTCGGCAAGGAGCTCAGGGTCAATGTACATATCACGCAGGATCTGCTGTAGCATGATGCCCCCTGGGATGCACACACCGGAAAGGCAGCCAGCCAGGGGAGCAGGGCCGGGCGGGATGCCCCAGGTTGCTCCTCACCCCTCACTCCGAAGCCACTCCTGGGGCCGCTTCTCCATGCAGCATCGCCAGTCCGCCCTGGCTCCCAGCCAGCAACAGCCTCATCTCCTCCTGTGACTGAGGCGGAGCAGCAGGCCAGGCAGCAGGAACCAAACAGGCAGCTGGGACCCTGCAAGGGGCAGCAGCCACCAGGAGCAATCTAGTCCTTCTGTTGGGTCACCACACACCGCATCTCAGCAGCGCCTGTGTCTTGGCCTCTCCTGGGGTTCTGGGACAATGGCCCAAGCCTCCAGCACAGCTGAGTAATGGCCAGGCCCTGTCCTGCCTGAGTTGGCAGGTGTCGAGTGATCTGTTAGTGGAAGGTAACGATGACACCAGCTGTATCCATGACACTGCCCTGGCCAGCCAGGAACCGATCTCTCCTCTCCAGATAAGAGGAGGAGGAGGAGACAGCTTTGCCTACTAATTCCATGTCTTTTGAGCCAATTTCAAACAGAGGCCAGAAGAGCCAGCCAGGAGCTGCTGGGCCCCTCAGCCCTCCCTCTGCCTGCTCCTTCACTGCCCGCCTTCTTTTCCAGAACACTTCGCATCCTGAGGCTATACTTTCAGAACTCTGCCTTGGGGAAGGAGAGAGCTTTTCTCCTATCTGTATTTGACCGAAGAAGAAAACAAAATGGAATCGGTAGAGACAGCTGGAGCAGGTTTCATTATGGAATTCAAGGACTTGAGGGAAGCTGACATCCTTCGCCCTTTCCCTGTAATGAGGTCCTACAGCTCATGCGTGTGCATAATCCCCACAGTGGCCAGTTTTAACGTTGTTGTTAATCTCGTTGTTTGTTGCAGGTGTCTGGAATTGATCAAAAAGAAAGAACATGAAACTGGATCTTCTCTGTCCTGACCAGAGCACCCTGGACAGGGCCGGATGTGCCTCCTGCTGGGAGGGCATGAGGGTGGGGCAGAGCTCCTGTTGCTGAGATCTTTAGGGAGAAAACTCACCCTAAACATGTGCTCAGAGCTACTCACAGCTGCCCTTTTATTCAGACAAGGATACTGCGGTTCAGAGAAGGTAAGTGACTTGCCTATGGCTATCCAATCTGTAAGTTGCCACATTGGGACTCTGGCCAATTTTCAAATTTGTCATCCGCTGGAAACTAAGAATCTGTTGATGGTTTGAAAATGTAACCTGACCAGGGGAAAACAAAAGAACAAGTAGGATTTGGCACTGTGGCTTGGTTGGAGCGGTAACCTTCCTGTCCCTTTCCTCCCCACCATGAGCGCAGAGCGTGGATCAGGCACCCTAGAGTAATGAGAGGGCGGTGAGTGAGCCTTCTTCCCCTTGGCGAGGTTCACACACAGCAGGAAGAAGGGCTTAGCGGGTTCATAGGAGGTTTAAGTCCACAGGATTGAAAAGGAGTGTAAGAGTGACGTGTCACCCACGTCAAGCGGGCTGGTCCCAGCATGACCCAGACCTTCTAGGAGCCTCCACGCGGATGATCCGGCCCGCAGCAGGGCTGTGGCCCTGGACTCCCACCGCCCTCTTCTCTCTTCTCCCACCTCTGGCCTTTGACAGACTCCCCCACCCAGAGTCCTGGCTCCCCTCAGTTCCCGACTGGGAGCCCCCTCCAGCCTCTGGCCCAGTTATCTTTCCGGGCTGGGTGGGAGCCTGGAGTCCAGAAAGGAGACAGGGGAGGAAGGTCCCCCCGGGGTCTGGGCTCCTGTAGCTTCATTCTGTCTTTTCTGAAACCCCCAGCCTAGGACAAGAAGGGGCAGAGGGCAGAGAGAACGCGGAGCAGAGCAGCAGGCGGCAGGACCTGGGCATGAGGTCCACTCTGGCGGAGTGGTGGTGTCCTCCTTGCGGGGACCCTGGAGGTGAAGGATGGGTGGTGGCCGGATGAGAGCAGCCCCGCTAGCGCTCGTTTTGTGCGACAAAGGGGCTCTAGCTCGGGAAGCGTGCTCCCTGGCAGTCCCAGGTCAGTGGGGCAGGAGGCCTAGAGACACCGAATCCGGAGGACGTGACCGAGCCGCGGGTGGCAGCCTGGGCGCGGGCTGGATCGGGTTTCCGGGACGACGCGCTCAGGCGGGCGCGGGTGAGGGCTCCCGGCCCCTGCCGGCGCCACCTCCCGCCCGGCGTGGGCCCGCGGGTCGGTTCTGCGGGCGGGGGCGGGGCTGCTCGGCCGGGCCTGGGGCGCCCCCTGGGGGCGGACGGGGCGCCTCTCAGCTCCGCGCGGACCCGGAGCCTGTGCGTGGGCGCCCCGGACCTGGCGGCGGGAGGGTCCTCAGGCCAGGCTGGAATCTGGGTGCTGCAGGAACCAGGAGCAGGGGCTGCGGCTGCAAACGAGGCACGGGAGCCCCGGAGTATTCAGACAGGGTTTTTTACCGTCTTCAACTGGTTGTATTTTGATTTTGTTTTTCACTGGCTGATGTAGCGTGTTTACTTTGCACACTAACGCAGTTCCTTCCGGGGCTGGGAGGTGCGCGCACGCAATGCTGTTGTGCGAATGACTGCAAACCACCTGAATGTCGCTCAGTGGGGGTGGGGGGCGCCCAGTATGGAACTCCACTACTATCACAAAGAATGAGGTCAGATGTTCTGGCGAGGGGAATTGGCCACAGCTGATAGAACAAAAAGGCGACATGTAGAACATCATGCACAGTGTAATCCATTTTTAAAATTCTATGTTTGATTACTTTTGTGTAGACAAAGAAAAAAGATCACACACCTAATTGTTAAGTTTTGTTTCTTGGTTTCTTCTCCAAATGGAGAGGAAGACCACTTTAGACAATTCTGTGTTGTTTTATACAGTAAGTAAGATATATTTACATAATTCATATGACTGAAGTAAAGTGTATTTCAAAAGTCCTAAAATGTGATCTAAAAAAAACTGACCTCTGGAGGTCAGCGCCTATGGGGCAGACCCACCCCCAGAGAGGGACCTGCACGCAAAACTAGACCCCCCCTATGCCAGGAAAACATGGTGGAGAAACCATCCATGGTCCTGGGGTTCCTAAACTGGAGAAGGGCTTTGAGGCATTTTTTGGAGACAGCTGGACACAGGTGCGGAGAGGGGACTGGGAGAGCCGGAGGCAAGGAGAATGGCCAGCGACTCTGACCACAATCCAGAAGGTGATTACCATACAGCGTTTTCAGCGGGAGCCTAGGAGGCCAGAACTGGGGGTCCCTGAGACTCTGATCGGGTACTTTGCTTCCACCTAAAATCATTCTAAAACTGAAATTAGATCGTGTAACTCCTCTGCTCGAAACTCATTTTACTCAGAGTCAAAGCTCAAGCCCCTGCAGTTCACCCCATGCCCTCAGACAGCACCTCCCACCACCCTCCCCTGCGTCCCTGGCTCCAGGCCTCACATCCAGACAGGCACTCTCCTAGGGGCCTCACGCTGGCTGTGCCCTCTGCCTAGAACCATCACCTCTTTTATGTCTTTGCTCAAAGTTTTAACTCTTTACACTTCTGATTCCCCTCGCTCTGCTCCATTTTTTCCCTTCGCACTTACTTTGTAAAATGCCATTTTACTTATTATGTCTCTCTCACTCCTAGATAACAAGCACTCCAAGGGCAAGTGCTTTCATCCAGTTGGTTCACTGATGTCCCAAGTGCCTAGAACACTTCCTGGCACACAGCAGTGCTTGACAAACATCTATTGAAAATAAAAATGAAGCAGGAACTTTCAAGGTGAAATTGACCAGAACCTGTGCAGATGATGGGGGAGTCTCCAGAACAGGGCTCTGCAGAGTACCTGCTAGAGGCCTGGGCCTGGCAGTCATGGACAGACGGGTAAATCTGAGGCACTAAGTAGACTGATAGGCCAGCTGCCCTGCCTTCCCCCTCATGCCCTGACCACATTCCTTCTAGCAGGCAGGATCAGTGATGGCAAGAACCTAAGAAGGTGAGAAACCTGGGCCAGAACATCACTGCGGGGCCTGCCTGAGTCCTCCCAGCCCCCTAATCCTTCTTGTTGGATGTAAGCTCCATTAAAGACATGCAGGGTCCAGCTCCACTTCCTTCGCCTCATTCTGGGAAGCCAGTAGGACAGTTTCCTTGTTGCTGTTGACAAAGAGTCTGCTCTGTCGCCCTGGCTAGAGTGCAGTGGCATCATCATAGCTCACAGAAACCTCAAACTCCTGGGCTCAAGTGAACCTCCTGACTCAGCCTCCCAAGTAGCTGGGACAGGCACGCACCATGACACACGGCTAATATTTTCCATTTTTAGTAGAGATGGAGTCTCACTCTTGTGCAGGCTGGTCTCCAACTCCTCACCTTGAGCGATCCTCCCGCCTCAGCCTCCCAGAGTGCTAGGATTATAGGCGTGAGCCACCGTGCCTGGCCAGATGGGACAGTTTCTAGTCAGTTGAGTCCTTTGTGTCTGCACCCAGCGAGTGGAGTAGGAAGCTCTGGGTCTGCAGGGTAGAGGGAAGTGAGCCGGCTGCCACTTCTCCACCACCTCGGACACAGACAGATGGCCAACACTTGCCTGCACCCCTGCCCCATAAAGCTCTCCTGGAGCCCACGCCCTGCTCATTAGAAAGCACTTTACTCCACACCCCTTCCCCTGGAATGAGGCCACTCAGCACAGATGTAAGAGATTGACAAAGTCTCAGCTCAGGACTGATTCTTATCAACTCAAAGAGCAGGAGGGAACTCTGGGGCCACAGTGGGCAAACAGGCTTAAGCTACGGACAGCTCCCATAATGCCAAGACTCTCAGGGGTTCCTGGTACCCACTAAAGACTGCACAGCCATCAGCCCTGCCTGCTTTGCCTCTCGCTGCAGAGTCCCACAGTAACCACAGGCCCTGACCCACTGGGCCCGGGACTACCTTGACCTGTAGCAAGGAGCAGCAGTGCCTCTGTCCCCCACCTCCAAAAGTGGCTGAGAACTCAAGCCCAGCTCCCCCAGGCTGGGGGAGCCCCTGCACCCTATCCCTATGCCTTCCTTGGTGGAGCAACCAGGGGCAAACTGCTAACCTCTCTTACATGCCCCCTGTGTGGCAGCAGGCACTCTGCCAGGGGCTCTCTTTTGCCATCTCATTTGATACTCAGAAAAATATTATGAGGCAGGTGATTGTATTATCTCAAGTTTATATCTGAGGAAACCAAGGCGCAAGGTCATATATCTGCTAATGATGGATCCAGGACTTAAACCCAGATCTCACCAGGTCCTCTCAGGCTCCTGCCCCAACCCTCAGGCTCTTGTCCTCAGCCAGACAGTCCTTCCAGGGCCATGCTGCTGCCCGACTCTGGAGCTGCCCTCGGGCCCACACCTCCCCAGTGATCTGGAGGCACTGGCAGGAATCATCGTGCCATCCGCCCCCAGTCTGAACGCGGAACACACACATCTCTGGCCCTGTGGAGCCCACACCCCACCTGGCACAAGTAGCCCATCACCCCCAGGCCGCCCTGTGAAGCAGAGAAGGCTGAGCAGAGGCTGTGAGCTAGGCAAACCCACCCACCACAGACTGGGCCTAAAGTTCTCCATAAAGGGAGATTTAGGAAGTCAGGAAATCCAGTTCCAGGGTTCACTTCCCTAAACCATAGGACTCGGGGAACAGATCACTGCTGTCCTCCAATACCTGATCTCCTCTTCCTCCTGGGCACACAGCTAGACCTTTGCCAGCCTCCTGGCAAAGTTTGATGTGGCTTCTGAGTTCTGACCAACAGAATGTGAGCACAGTAGGGTGCTCACCGTCCAGCCCCAGTTCCTCAGATCCTCATCCTCTTCCCCAACGGCCAGCTGACTGGAGAAGACTCCAACAGCTAGAGGAGGGTAGGTCCCTGAAAGACTGTGTGGAGCAGAGAATTTCCCACCCCAGCTCCCAGCAACCTACCAGGGACTATAACATGAGCAAAAAATAAACGCTTATTTTTCAAAGCCACCAGGGTGTAGATGTCTGTTATAACGATTAGTCTATTCTGACTCGATCCCATAATCACCTACGGGCCAGTTAAAACAGATTGTGGGCCCCTCCCAGAGTTTCGGGTCCCACAGGCCTGAAGGGAGGGGCATAGAATTTGCATTTTTAATAAGTGTCTGGATGATGTTGCTCTGGGGACCACACCTTGAGAACCACTGCCCTGACACATGAGCTGTGGCGCTGGAATTACTATCCCCATTTAACTGGGGAAACAATACCCGGTCCCTGGCTCTGTCATTTGCACAGCGCTGCCTTCACGCTGTGTTACATCAGTGCCTGCCCCACACCCTGCACCCTTGCACGCTGATTGTGCCGTAGGAGTTAGTGTCACCAGAGGGAGGGAGGGGCGGCCTTGAAGGAGTGGAAACCCTGAGCTGTAAACCCAGCTCTGCCACTTCCCAGCTGTGTGGCACCAAACCAGTTCCTTGGCCTGAGTCTGTTTCCTCTTATGTAAAATGGAGAAAATAGCATTTGCTCTCTCCCCCTCCCCTGCCAGCCTGGCAGTGTTAGGCCCACGGTAGGACTTCTGTGAGACATCTGACTATTGCACTTGAGTAGCAGATACTTGGGACTGAAGGAGGAATGTTGGCCCTAGATGCCCGTTTCCTCCTCACCCTGAGAACCCAGACCCCCGCCCCCCGCATTTCGTCACCACCAAGGCCAATGGCTGACACCCACTCATGGTACAGGCTTGAGGTAGGGAGAGCTATGGGAAAAATTTTAAAAGCCTACAATCACAAATTTTAAACACATACCCAGGGCACCCAGAAGATGTCCTAGCCCCCAGGCTTCACTTTTTTCCATAAGAGATTGGATCCTCTGGATTCTTGCCTGGGTCCCACTTTAAAAGGGAGCTCTGCCAGGCAGACAAGAAGTGGAAAGAAATTTGGAGTAAGCAAAAAAGACTCTGGGTAACTCCAGTGGAAAGCTATGTATTGTTTAAGGCACACCCTTCCAGTTATGTGATTCAGACTTTCACTGCCTTTGAGCTATTTTACAACTAAATTGTACAGTTAATGCAAAATAATTCCTGTCTATAGATGTGCATATAATATACCTGAATGAGATTCATTGACCTTGTCCTCTTGGAAAAAAAGCCACTTTCAACATTCCTTTACTTCATATAGATTTATGGCTCATTGTGAGCTCTCCTTTGAACTGGCTGTTAATCTAACCAGCTCTCTCAATTAATGAGTTAAATAAAACTTTTGACATGTGCACACGCAATATTTATGAGTCATGCCTTTTTAAAAAAATTATCTTTAATAGAGGGCATGGGCAGGCTCATTGCCTCTCAGAGAGGGAAAGACTTGCCATGGTGCACACAGCACAAAACCCACCCCCAGCCCCACCCCTATCACCCTGGACAGGAAGTGTCCAGCTTGAATACCTTCAGGGACAAGGAGCTCAGTCCCTTTTAGAGGCCACTCTAATTCTTTCCCTACTGGACCACAGCTATACCGGTTTTAAAAAAATAGAGAAGGCCGGGCGCGGTGGCTCACACCTGTAATCCTAGCACTCTGGGAGGCTGAGGTGGGAGGATCGCTCAAGCTTAGGAGTTCGAAACCAGCCTCAGCAAGAGCGAGACCCCATCTCTACTAAAAATAGAAAGCAATTAATTGGCCAACTAAAAATATATAGAAAAAATCAGCCGGGCATGGTGACGCATGCCTGTAGTCCCAGCTACTCAGGAGGCTAAGGCAGAAGAATTGCTTGAGCCCAGGAGTTTGAGGTTGCTGTGAGCTAGGCTGATGCCACGGCACTCTAGCCCGGGCAACAGAGACTCTGTCTCTAAATAAATAAATAAACAGAGAAAAGCAAATCTAAAACTGGAAGAAAACACAATGGTCCCTCCTGACAGTTGAGTAACTGTTTGGGCCTAAAGAATCATCTACACACGTGACTGGCAACTCTGGGTCCCTTGCAAAGGCACAGTGCGGCCGAAACAGCTGGGTGCGGAAGGTGGAGAAAGGACAGTGCAAGCCGGGGGTGTTGCCATGAGGTGCAGAGCCAAGGTACTCCACACTCCCACTGCCTCACAACAAAACCCTGGCCTTTCCTGACCTTTCTGCAGTTTGCGCATATTTTCAGACCCACGTTTTTCTCAGGGCAGGCACAGCAGGGCCCATGCACTAGTCTCACACACATCCCCCCAGCAACAACCCGGGTTCCCTTCCTTGTGGGAGGCACAAAGGAGCACCGGTCCTCACTCTGAGGCCTCAGGCAAATGCCAGCACTTCCCAGAGCCTCTCTTCTCCTTACCAGGAGTGCGACCAGATGGGGTCCACCAGCCATTAGAGCGTGATGTCCTGCAGTTTGCAGAGCACATTCACCACAGGGTTGTTGTGGCTCACAATAATTCCCTCTCCCGGGGGCCCATCCCTACTGGGTCCCCTGGGCAGGTGAGAGCCACTCTGCTGTTTCTGGGGGCTCAGGGGGAACTTCTCTGATTGTGTTGGTTTCTGGCAGGACTGGCACTCCAGGCAAGAAGCAACACCTCTCCTACCTCCCCGCCCTGATAGCACGGGAAGCAAACAGGTCTTAAACTGCAAATGCCTGCTGAGGCTCCCGCAGACCTAGAAGCCTCGTTCCTGAAAGGACAGGCAAGTGGACAGGTTCATTTCAAAGTGGCTCAAAGCTTGAGCTGTAACCCAGGCAGCTCACCCATGGGGACCGGTAGCTACAGATAAAATCCCCCCGATCATTAAAACTATATTAGCAATAATTTTAGGGGTACATACTAAGTAATCTAGACCTATGTTAAATGCTTTACCCACCTCATCTCATTTAATCCTGGAAACAGGCCCACGAGGGACGGGGGTGTTATTACTCCACACACACATCAGCAACAGTCTGGCAGCAACAGGCCGCCCCAGCCCCAAGCACCCACTTGTTAAAATGTGAGCCCACCTCCCTGGAGAACTCCTTTAAAATAAACATGTTGAGGACACACGGCCCCCTCGCCACGTGATGCCCTGCGCCACCGCAGGACTGCAGGGTCCCCACCAGCAAGAAGGCCACATCACCAGATATGACCCCTCCTCGACCTTGTCCTTCTCAGCCTCCATAACTGTAAGAAATAAATTCCTTTTCTTTATAAGTTAAAAAAATGAAATAAACATGTTTTTCTTAGAAAACCTACTAAGAGGTAATGCCAATAACAATGCACTGTGAGCTTTTTAATAAGCCCTTGTAAGGGCAGAACACCGCACATGGCTATAACATCGGTCCACAGAAGCGCGACGGATTTGGCAGCACCCCGGGTGTTCGTCCCCCATCCTAAAGGATGCTGCCTTCCCAGCCACAGGGTTTAAATGGAATGACCAAGCACGGAGGGCAGGGTGGCCGGGGACCCTTCCCTTAATGGCTTCACCACCGTACCAGCCCCTCAGAGAGGGGCTTGAGGTCTGTCCGTGGTGGCCTCTTCCTTCCCTCTGCCATAGATGAAGGGGACACTGGAAGACAGAGAGAAAAGGAAACCAGAACCCGCTGACATCACTGAGACACTTGGATCAAAGCAACCCTGAAACTCACCCCACCTCTGGACTTTCCAGTTTCAGGAGCCAAAAACCTCCCCTAATTGTTTAGGCCAGTTTGAATTGGGTTTTCTGTTACCTGCAACTGTAAACTTACTCCCCTGGTACAAAAGCAAGGTCCATCTGCTCTTGGCACCATCCTAAAATGGATGCTGTGACCGTGAAAGTGCACCTTGGATCAGTGTATTAAGTAAAATTAATCATAAAATACTATGTAAAATGATTCCGTTTGTGAAGATCTGAATATGCATGGACGTTTTCTGGAAAGATACTTCAGTATTAACTTGCCTGTGGGGAACAGAAGATGAACTTTTCACTTTACACTCTCCTATGTTTAGATTACCTTTGCTTGTATATATTAAAAAAAACACTAGTTTAAAAGCGTGACAGAATTACAGAAAATTACAGAATATGGTAGTAATTTATCTTGGTAGTTATTAAATCATGCTTTGAAGTCCCTGCTAGAATATAAGATGCAGCACAGGCTGGGTACGCTGGCTCGAACCTGGAATGCTAGTGCTCTGGGAGGCGGAGGTAAGAGGATCACTGGAGGCCAAGAGTTTGAGACCAGCCTGAGCAAGAGACCGTATCTCTACTGAAAACAGAAAAAATTAGCTGGGCATGGTGGTGCGCACCTGTAGTCCCAGCTACTCGGGAAGCTGAGGCAGGAGGATCACTGGAGCCCAAGAGTTTGAGGTTGCTGTGAACACTCTAGCCCAGGCAACTGAGCAAGACTCTGTCTCGATCAATCAATCAATGAAAGATGCAGCACACAGAAAGAAAGCTGAATGAAGAAATAATTGTTTCAGACCTTCGTAAGGAATACTCATTTCCTCCTTCTCCAACACTGGGATCCCTGAGGTTAGCAACTTCAGAAGAACAAGCATACACTTAATGTACCCTTAACTTTTCCCTCCTCCCAAGGTTGCATAGTAGTCCCAGTCCTACAATGCCGACTTCGTTTTCCTGAAGCACCTTGGAGATGCTAAGAGCATTTGAAAATGAACATGCCTTTAATGCAGGCTTTGAGCAGCAAAGGCCAAGTCTTGCCAACTTTATAAGGAGCTGAAAAGGCCCTAAAGGTGTGTAGTTCTCCGGATTCTTGGAGAGAGCACCCAGATGAAGGAGAACAGGGCTGCAGGTGGTCATCTGCCTTGGAAGGCCAGGCAGCACCCTCCTGGGCATGAAGACAGACCTGAGCACAGGAAAGCACCTCTACCAAGATCCATCTTGGGAGAGTTTCCCATAGTCCAGGACAGACAATATAAAAACCCTGTGACCTTAAGGACAGACACCCCATATGACCCTAGAGCTGGAAAGACCCACCCGTGAAGGCCATACAGCAACCTTCTCACATGCTACAGCTGAAGGCCTTGGACCAGTGGGTGACAGGGAAGGTGTACCTGCCACTTGGGCAGAGACCTTCCCATGGCAGCAGGATGCCTCAGGTGCTGGGACCATTGCAACCTCCCTCCTTTCTCTGTCCCTCTGTAGTCTATGTTCCTCTGAGGCTGCTGGCTGAGAAGCCATCATGGGGCACTCCCTTCTCTGCTGGGAGCACCCCCACACTGCAGCAGCCTACACTCACATGCATGCCCGTCACCACCCCACTTCCTCTTTCAAGGAATCTCCTTAAAAGGCCGTGTCCGATCCCCCATGGCCCAGCACAGAAAGCCCGTCACAGACTTGTTGGCTGGATGGCAGCTCTTGCCCTCCCCAGCAACCTTGCTTCATAAAGCAAGCACCTAACACCACACCAGGGACCAGTCTGTGGACTGAACACCTAACGCTACCTGCACCTATGGCCTTGCAGAGAAGTGAGCCTGCTGCCCAGAACCAGGGCCTCTGGGGACTGAGCTCCCTACGCCAACACCACGCTTTGCCCAGGTCCCTCAAACCACACCAGGCACCCAAATCCAGGTACAGAGTGGAGAGAATGGGCACTCTCCACTTTCTCCAAATGTCTGCCGACCTGCCGCAGGGCCCAGTGAACTGGACTATCTCAGGGAATGGCTCTGCTCTGGCTGGCCCTCTGGACTGGTTTTGCTCAGCAGGAACCAATTCGAGATGCAGGATTCAGGGCTGGTGGTTTAGCTGCAGGTAGAGGTTCTGGGACAGGGCTTGCAGGGTTTGAACCCAGCCTTTCCAAATCCTTGACGGTAACTTACCTTTCTCTGAGCCTCAGGTTCCAGGCATAAAAATGGCTTCCTCAGAGTTGTTCTAGTGACTGAACGAGTTTATTACCTATTAGGTACTCTGAGCACTTCCTCTGTTCCAGGAAGTTTCTATACACATTCATTTTTATTGTTCATGTGGGGAATCTGAGTGCCAGGCAGTTTTCCTGCCCCGTGGGAAGTGGAGGCCCCAGAGATAGTGAGGACAGAGGCAGCTGCAGCTGGAGCCTGAGCAGGACGGGCAGCAGAGGGTCAGAGAGTCGGCGAGCCTGGGCCTCCAAAGCAGAGGACTTTGAGGACCAGGTGGTACAGAGGCCAAGAGAGGCCCTGGGCTGACAGCTAGGATAAGCAGCTTTCAGCCAAGCGGAGAGAGCAGTGGGGGGTGGAAGGAGGGGTATGGAGAGCCCAGGCAAGAAGTAGCCTGGAGGCAATAGGGCCCCAGCAAGGTTTTAGGATGAGGAAAGGAAGGCCAGGGACAGGAAGAGGGGGCAGGAAAAATAACCAGGCAAGAGGAGGTGAGCAGCAAAGATGCAGGAAACGTAAGAAAAGATCCTGCTACTTCAAAGTGAGCGTGCATGTGGGTTTGAGGGAGTGCAGCAGAAGGCCGAGCTAGCCTCCATCCCAGTCCCAGCGGACAGGGACGGTGAGGACTCTGGGCAAGCCAGTGCTGGGCGGGGAGCGAGCAAGGGCTGGCTCTGTGCCTCTGTGCAGAGAGCCCAAGCCTGCTGGAGACCCCCATGCATTACCCCCATCCTTGCTTTCTTTTCTTTCCTCATCCAACTACTCTAAGTCAGAGAAGAGCTGAAAGTAGCCCAAAAGTTTTATAAACTAATTATAAAACAAACCCAATTCTGAAATAGTCATGGCTACCCTTTATCCTGAACCAGGTCTATGTGAATAGATGGGACAGGCCAGCAGGAACTGCCGGGGAGCTCCTGGTGCCAATGCTGGCAGGAGGGTCTGCACCATCCACTGTCCCAGGGCAGGCTGGGTCAGAGGCACCCAGTGAGGTAGGCACCACCACTAACTGCCTCCCCAGAGGGGCCAGCAAGGTCAGAACACGCAGCTCACGCAGTAGCAACGTCCAGTGTCCCCAACCTCTTTTGCTTGATCCATAGTATTGCCCAGGCTGGACAGAGATGACCTAAAATAATGTTTCCTGCAGGCCTAGTTAAAGTTTTTCCCGCTCACACTTATAGCTGGGGGTAGTAGCTAAGCCACAAGTGAACTTGTTCCAGCTGTAGCCTGCATACGAGGGACAGCTGCAAATGGCACCACACAGAATCTTACAAAAAACATTCAAGACATTTACGTCGGGTTGAGCCCACAATGGACTGCCTTTACCACCTGCCCTCTGTGAGGTCTGGTCACACTATCTCACTCGTCGCCCTGGCAGCCAGATTTACCACTGAGATGCTAAGTGCATCTTGACAGTGACCCGAAACAAAAATGACCAAAACAACACCGTTAATATAAAGATATATTCCATAAAAGAGTTTGGCAGTCAAAGAGAAGCATCATACTTCGAAAAACACAGGCATTCTTCTTCTCCTAGTCTACAGAGAATTGTTTAAAAAAAAAAAAGACATCATCATCATCATCAACAAACAGCCACCAGTATACACACTAGAATATACACTTCGGCAAATAACTGAAGGTCACACTCAGTCCCTGAACAGTGAGAAGTGGTAGAGGCTACAGAGAAGGTTAGAAAGCAGCCCAGCCAACGCCAGACGATGCCCAGCCATCCCTGCGGGGGCTCTTCAGCACATAAGACAACGTCATTTCCAAGAGCAAGCCCCAGAATAGTCCCGACAGGAAGGTGGACCCAGTAAGCACGGTTATGAGGGGAGTCACCACAAAGTTCAGACACAAAATGTCCCGGGCCTGGGCTCTGCAACTGGGTGCAGGGCCTGGCTGCAGAAGAGGCCAGCCCCGGGCATGTGGCCACCGGGAGCCCTGGCCGAAGGTTTCGGGCTCGCCATCTCAGGCTGGGGTCCCTGGCCTTGCAGTGGGGAGGGAGGGCCAGGATTCAAGTTCTGGGTGACAATTTCAGTAGCACCAAGACCAGAAGACAGTGAGGCCAAGCTGGGGAGGGGGGGAATGGGGATGCTGCATGGAGGAAGGGGGCACGTCCCTGGTGGGGGAGGGAAGGACAGGCCGTCGTGGGCTGGTTCTCGAGACACTCAAGGGAACTGAAAGGGACAGCTCCAGCTGTGGACACCACATAAGGCTGCTCAGAGAATGTGGAGGAAAGGAGGAGGAAATGAAGAAATGGGTGAGAACATTCTTGCCCCTATAAATAACCTATTTACACATTTTAAGAAAAGGAGAGCGGGCTCTCGGTGGAGAGCCATGCCCACCGCCCACACCGCCGCCTAGCGCCATCAGTACTTAATGCTTTGAGACCGGAGGCGGTTCTCCCCCCAGGAGAATGGCAGGCTCAAGGCAGCGGGCAATGCACTCCCGTGGCACCACTCCACGCACTGGCTCAGGCTTACTTCACGTGGACGTGGCTGAGGATCCATGCACACCGCCGCAGACCCAGCTGGCACTCAGAGGTCCGCCAGGGCCCCTTCCTCCTCTCCAGCTATAAGCAGGGCCCTGGGCTGCTTGACTTGATGGAGAGAGAAGCCTTGTCCACACCTGCTGGCCCCTCCACGCATGGCCCACCCACAGATGTGGATGACCCAAAACAGACGGTGTCCTGCAGACGCACACAGGCTCCAGGGCGTCGGAGCCAAGCTCTCCCCACAGCCATGGGGCCCTGTCTGTCCCTCAGAGTCACCACCCATGCAGACACATTCCTGTCTCTGGGTAGACCCCAGCGGGGATGCAGTCACAAGTGTGGGCAGGTAACAAGGGGACCGGTCTTCAGCACCAGCAAGCAGAAACAGAGAGGTCACACCACATTGACGCTGAAGACAGGGCGCTGGCCTCGGTGGGTGTGGCGGCTTCTCCCCCTCTGGACATAGGTTGGTGACAATGAACGGCATTGGCCTCCACGGTGGCTCAGCTCTGCTTGCTCGCCCTGCTCCTCAGAAGTGATGGCCTGCCTTCACCGCCTCAATGTCTGAGATCAGGGTCCTTGCCAGGAAGATGCCAAATATCTGAAACCAAAGCCAGCAGAGTAAGTGGCCATCGGTGCCGGGGCCCAAAAGCAGAGGGCATGAGGAGGACGTTCCACAGCACCTTGCTCCCCGACCCACCCTGCCAAGACTGAGGACGCAGAGAGCAACGCTTTGCACGCAGTGAAGCATGGCAGACCCACTGGCAGAAAGGGAGCCCAGGGGTCTAGTTTGCTGTATCCCTAGAGCCTAAAAGAGGCAAACGGCAAAAGCAAAACAGAAGCTCTGCCCTGCCTCCAACATGACTAAGCATGTCACATACCATGAGGCGGGACATGCTTGTCCCTGGGTTAAACCAAAAATAACAGGGTCTCCCTGACTGACTGGTTCTAATTCCCAAAAGGATAAATCTTGAATGTTCCCTGTAAATCTGGGTTCCACAATAAAACCAAGGCTGTTCCTAATTTGGGCTGTGCTAATGTCTGACTGTAAGTCCCGACCTTGGTGAACAGGAAAATCATGAGGGAAGATGGATGTTTTTCTACCAAGAACAGACTAATGTGAACTTGGTAACCTTTGGAAGTTTGCCTTTTTTTCCTTTAAATTCTTGTGGTTCTTATGTGATGAGCCAGTCCTTTTGAAATCGAATTTCCTTGCCTGCTTTGCAAGTAAATTTTTTCTTTCCTTTTCTAGATACTTCTCTCAGTCTTCCTTTGAAGGAGGAAGGTGTACCAGCAGCCCTGGGTCCACCTCAGTCCCCTCTTCAAGGCAAAGTCAGAGTCAAACATTTTCTAAATGGTGTGTTTTCCACCCAAGAAGTGCTTTAGCTGTCTCAGAAGCTGCTCAGAGGCTGCGAGCTTCTTCTCACAAGCCGTGGGCAACACTGTAAAGACTCCTGGTTTCTCTGGTATCAGCGAATTCTTGACTCTCTCCACCTGTTCTTCCCCCGCCAGACACGGGCCAGCCCACCCACCCCAGGCCTCCCTGCCCCCTCGGCCACTAACATCCTTCCACGGGGAAATCTCGTCCAAATGAACAAGTGTAGCCTTGAAGGGGAAAGAAGCCACAAAGGGCAGTGGGCCTCACAGGGTCCGGTGTGGACAGGGAAGCTGCCTGTGAGCCCCAGCACCGGTGCCCAGGACAGGGAGGAAGAGGTCCCGGGGTTGGAGCACATACCTGAGCCTCAAGCCTCCTTCAAACCGCAGCTGACTGACAGTATCACCATGCACTCTTCAGCTCTTGACAGCTCTCTAAGTTCTACCACCACTTTCCCACCAGCAGGGAGAGACCCTAAAGCAGCCCACCAAGAGGGCACTCCTGACCCCAACCTCCAGAAAGGTCCTCTGGAGAGGGCTGCCGGCAAGGCCTGCACAGGGCCACAATCCCCACTCCCCCGCCCCTCCAATCCCCACACACCCCACCTACCGAGAGGCCTCACTTTAGGAGACCGCCCAGACCACCCAGGGCGCAGCCCCAACACATGACATTTATGGAAGCCACCCTGCTCCTGCTGCTATTACACACACATGCACATGTGCGTGTTCCAGCTCAGACATCCAACTGGATTCCTTTCTTTTTTCTGTGAGGTTCCTTAATATCATAACCAAGCTAGACAGACATTCTATGTTAAGGGCCCAACTTCCTCAGATGAAAAAAGGCCACCCACCAATCCTGGGGGCTCCTGGAACATACCTGTAGCAGCGAGATGGCAATGAAGACGCCAGCCACGATGTAGATATTCCTCGGGAGCCAGCCCTCCAGCACCTGGATGCAGCCTTTCGTAAAGATGGACTCGTCCCACTTGTTCTTCAGCTGCAGGGAAACACCATATCGGCCTGAGCCTACGACACACACGACGTCCCCATCCTGGTCCCTTAGAGAGTTCCAGCAGGGAGCAGGGCAAAGTACAGTGGGAATGAGGCATCTGGGAGGCAGGTGCTGAGGATGGACAGAAACTCCGGGAGAAACTCATATACGTGAGGATTGTGCTGTCACAGCGCCTGTCTGACCAAAGGCTCCCTGGCTATGATCTTCAACCCATTTCTCTTCAGGCCTCCAGAGATTTAAAGATCAATTTGCTCAGCACACACCCTCAAAGCCCACATCTGGAGAAAGGAGGGCTTGCAGGAGGAAGGTGTGCCTTTAAAGGGAGAGAAACTGGGAGAAGGGGGTCCTAGCCTTCTGTGAGTCAAAGGAGCTAGCAGGAGAAGGAAGGGATAGCGGCTTCTCAGAGCATGTCCCACAGGTAAGCTTGGCTCCAAGAGACAGAGCCAGAGGTCAACAGTCACCAGCCAGCGCACTCCCTGCACGGCCCAGCCCCGGTGCAGTCAGCCTGGAGACCTCATCCCGGTGCACCCTGCCCCTGCCCACCCGATGGACTATAATTGGCCCCAGCCCCTCCCCTGTCAGCCTCCCCCATGACAACACTGATAGAACATTATTCCACTTCAGTGGTGTTACAGCTGAATTGTGTCCCCTCAAAATTCATATGTTGAACTCCTAACCCTCAGTAGCCCAAAATGTGACTGTTTGAAGACAGGCACTTTACAGAGGTAACTAGGCTAAAATGAGGTCATCAGGATAGGCTCCAATCAATAATAAGTGGTGTCCTTATAAGAAGAGGAGATTAGAACACAGACACACACAGAAGGAAACCACGTGAACACACAGTGAGAGGACAGTCGTCTACAAGCCAGGACAGATCCTTCCCTCCCGGCCCTAAGAAGGAACTAACCCTGCCAACACCTTGACCTTGGACTTCCAGCCTCCAAACTGTGAGAAAATAAGTGTCTGTTGTTTACCCACCCAGTCTGCGGTACGTTGTTACAGCAGCCCTAGCAAACCAATATAAGTGGCAAAGAAATTCACAGCTGAGGAAGCTGATGTTGACACAGATCTTTGCCTTAGTCTACTAGGGCCACTCTAACAAAATACCATAGACTGGGCGGCTTATAAACAGAAATTTATTTCTCACAGTGCTGGAGGCTGGGAAGTCCAAGATCAAGGTGCCAGTAGATTCAGTGTCTGGTGAGGACCTACTTTCTAGTTCACAGACAGCCGTTCTCACTGTGTTCTCACATGGTGGAAGGGGCGAATAAGCTCTCTGCAAGTCTCTTTTATAAGGGCACCGATCTCATTCGTGAGGGTGCTACCCTTATGACCTAATCACCTCCCAAAGGCCCATCTTCAAAACCCCTTACATCGGGAGTTAGGTTTTCAGCATATGCATTTCGAGAAGACATGAACATTCAGTCTGTAGCAGCTCACTCCCGTGAGATGGAGGTTACTGACAGAGCACTCTGAGCTTCTCAAGCTGCAGGTACGCATACCCCGTGTCCATGGCTAACAGGAAGGGTCTCTGTAGAGACCCCTCCCTTTCAGAACAGCAGTCATTCCTATCACCAAAGGCCATCAGAACACAGACTGGAATGGGGTGGGGTCCTGCTTCTCCTCACATAGGAGAGCCCACTCCCTGCAGCCTAAAGGAAGCCCTGGAGGACAGAGCCGTGCCCCTGCCCCAGGCCAGTCTCCCCTCTTCTCTCCACGTGGAGGCTGGACCAAGACCCAGACTCCTGCAGCTTTATCCTGAACCCCTCTATAACAGACACCTTCTGGCGCTCCAAGCAGCCTCATAAAAATGCAGTCTTTGTTCCTGAAACTTTCATCTCACCTTTTCTTTTTTTTTTAAAGAGACAGAGTCTTGCTCTGTCACCCAGGCTGGGATGCAGTGGTATGATCATAGCTCTCTATAGCCTTGAATTCCCAGGCTCAAGCAATCCTCCTGACTCAGCCTCCCTAGTAGCTAGGACTACAGGCACATACCACTATGCCCAGATAATTTTTATTATTTTTATAGAGATGAGGGTCTATGTTACCGAGGGTGGTCTCGAACTCTTGGGCTCAAGCGATCTTCCTGCCTCAGCCTCCAAAAATGCTAGCATTACAGACGTGAGCCACCATGCCCGGCCCCATCCCACCTCTTTAATGCAGTAACTGCTAGGGGTTTGGGAACCGTAGTTCACAGGGCTTGGAATCACCACCCTTTGCTGCTCCTGGGGTCTTACCACCAGCTCAGGAAGCAGTTGGTGTGGCAACTGTGTCCCTGTTCAGCTCAATACCAGCTTAAGTGGCACCTTGGAGCTTAATCACCCCTAGTTTTCCCACTTCACTGTGCACTTGTGTTAAATCAGGAAGCTGGACCATAGGGAATAAAATCTAAAGAACTATTAACCTAAAGAACTCTTAAAGTTGTACATATTATGGTTCTCACCTGAATCCTGACGTCATATCCACACTGTGTGTTCACAACTTTTTGCTGTAAGAAAAACAGAAGAATTAAGTCACTTTTGGTCTCTCAAGAAGCTGGCGGTAGGAAGCTCTAGCAAAGTCACAACCAAATACCAGCAAACACCTGTGCAAATTCCATTATCCTTCAATCACGCTGCCAGCTAACCTTACAGGCTAGGACAGGGTCGGCAAACCTTTCCTGTGAAGGGCTAGATAGTAAATATTTCAGACACAGACTCAACTCCACTTTTGTAGCATGAGAGCAGACACTGACAGTATGTAAACAAATAAGCATGGCTGCATTTCAAGAAAACTTTATGGACACTGAAATTCCAATTTCACATAATTTTCACGTGCTACAAAATATTATCCTTCTTTTGACATATTTTCAACCATTTAAACATAGCTGAAAGCATTCTTAGCTCACAAGTCAGAGAAACACAGGTGGCCAGATTTAGACCCTGGGCCATAGTTTGTCAGTCTCTCTGCTAGGAGGTAAAAGTTACACTTGCTAAATGCAACACTTACTAGAATGGAATATTTCACAGTCACACTGGAGATCTCAGACACCAGCTGAGCAATTCTAACAAATCTGAGCCTCTCCAGGTGGGGATGCCCTGCCTTCTCGGAGCCCTGTGACCCAACACCAGGCATTACATAACTGCACAGAGAGCTTACAAGGGGCGCAGATCTGCTCAGGCTCAGTTCAGGCAAAGTTCAGAGCTCCTCCACCCCAAGAACTCAGCTTCTGGAACCCAGGGACATATGTCATGGAATATGAGTGAAAACAGGTGAAGAAAGAACAGGAAATAATTCTCCACTACTGAGACACTGTCCCCCAGATAGTGACGTGTACCCCCATATCCCGTGAACTTCTGAGTACCAGGCATTTTCTCCAGAGAAAGGACACCAAAGAGAGCTGAGCAGGGCTCACTATCCGCACAGCATCTTGACCAGGTACCCCAATGAGAGTCCCTCCAGGTAGGGATAATACTGTCTTTCTCCTGCTTCGCCCAGAACACTAGAGCCAGAACGGGCCAGGCAACCACAAGAGCCTCGTGGCAGGGTGTGCATGAGAGAGAAGATCCCAGAGTGCTGGAGGAGTCTCAGGGCTCCGTGCGCCCAAGTGCAGGCCAACTCACCGCGGGATCTGGCACGCAGCAGGAGAAGGGCACCCCACACTTCTCACGGCTGTAGCTGGCGCCACTGCAGTTAAAGTAGACGTTGAGGTCCCAGTCTTCAGGGCCAAATGCCCCACAGCACTGGTTCTGCAATCACAAAAGCCAGAACCATCAGGGGCTCCGGTGACACCAAAATAAGTGTGTTGCATCTGCCACACAGAGAAATCAAGGCCTACCCCACTACCTCCTACGTGCACAGAGATGCTGAGCTGGCAACACAGGCAGCCTTTTAAGAAGGAAGCAGTGTTGCCAGTTGCGGTGGCATGCGCCTGTAATCCCAGCCACGCAGGAAGATTGCTTGAACCCAGAAGTTCGAAGCCAGCCTGGGCAACATAGCAAGACCCCCATCTCTAAAAATAAATAAAGGAGGAAACAGTGGCCAAGGCATCTCCTCTAACATACAAGGCTGACTCAGGGGCGCCCTCTGGCCCCAGCACAGGGCACAGCGTGCCCAGCCCCAGTCCCTGCTCAGCAAGGAGCTTGCCCTTCCTCTCCGACCTGCACAGCCCCAACCTGCCTTCTCCTCTCCTTTGAGGCCCCCTGCACCTCTGGTGTGGTCCTCAACTGGCCCCCAGAGAACACCTCCTCATAGGCAGTGCGTCTTCCCCCTATGAAGAAACTTTCAAGCTGACCCTGGTTCCCTTTTTTGCCTTTTTACAAAAAGCAGCTGGGTAATATCTACTCCCAAGGAAAGAGGTAAGACTGGGATAAATGGTAACGCAGTCAAAGTTTGGCCCCCCTGCCCTCCCTTTCCTGTTAGCTGGTGTAGCTGCAAAGAAAATCCTCATCTGTCTGAAAAACTTGCAAGAGTCAAACACACTGAAAGCATCACCGTGAAGTTAACAGCAACCTCACCCAAGAGCACATTTCGTTTTGCGCACTTGCCCTCGCAGCTGACGTGGTTATCGTAGTTACGGCAGTAATCACAACAATGACATCTGGGATTTCTGCACCCCCTCTCTCTCCCCACACCCAACTCCCATTGTTCCCAGTTGCTTCAATGATTACATAATATTTCACCCCAGAAATACCTATAATTTACTGAATGCCTTGGGAAATTTTATTTTTAAAAGGAAAAGAAAGCAATGGAGAAAACTACAATGTCTTTAAGGCAATGCAAGGTAGAACTGATAGCATGCTGAAACCAGCAAGCCAAAGGCTGTGTGAAAATGAAAAAAGAATTGTGGCACCGAACAGAAAAAAAACAGGGAAAGACATCTGAAAATAGATAGGATTGGGTGACTTTCACAGACAAACATAAATCAGTAATAACAATACAGGAAGGATTTTTGGTCACATAAATGGGTTTTGCTGGATCTGATGATACATGAAATAAAGGTAAACAAGTTTGGGTTAATGATGAAAGTGGGTCATAGTTATTTTTAATGCTTTCTAATTTATTTTCTTATTGGAACCAAAGTGTTTCATATAAAGAGTTCTTGAGACAGCTGGGCTTTCTGGCAGCACAAAGATCAAACATGAGGCTCCCACAGGCCGACCTGGAGTGAGTTCTTCCCAGGAGACCAGGGACTGTGGTCTGAGCCTCCAGGTGTAGCTGCAAACCAAGGGGGGTGGGCAGATGGAGTAAAGGCCACAGGCTGCGACTGCTTAGACAAACCCCTGGGGACATATTCCAGGGAGGTTACATTCCTCTCCATCTGAGAAAGCTTCCTCCAGGCAGCTCTGCCTTCTCAAACAGGAAGGGGAAAAGGTCTGGGGGAGGAAAGAGACAGGAATAGCCTCAGACAGTGAGTCACCAGCCTGGGGGAAGGAGTTCTACCCTGGGCACCCAACGGCCAAAGTCCCAGGGAGGACTGCAGCCAGTGTGGCTACTGAGCAGGGCTGGACAGATGTGGGCCCCCTTCTGGGGGTCGGGGAGGGCTGAGCACCTGGAGAGGGTGGCCACGGCTACAGCTGCACCCCTGCCAACTGGACTTGCCTGCGCAATCCCAATGTGGGGAGGGGACCCTGAGGGAGCCTGGACTGCTGGGCAGCCACGAGCAGGCAGAGCTGAACTGACTAGAGGCAGAGGTGGCCCCTTCCGTGGCCTCCCTGCTGCCTGCTGAGCTGCAAGTAGAAAGCTCAGAGGAGGGAGCTGCTCCTATCCTCCACTGGCCTCTGCTACGGGGCAGCACAGACAGATAACTGGCAGGAAGGCCCGTGCTCTGGTGGGGAGCCCACTGGTGGCACTGCTTACGGCTTTCTGGAGGGAGTCAATGAGGTTCTGCAGGTCGATGTCGTCCCGGTAAGACCTGATGTTGCTCTCGAAGAACTCCCGGAACCGGTCCCTCACCCAGTCCTGAAACAGGAAGGCCAGCACAGCCACAGCAAGCTCCAGAAAGAAGATGAGCACGATGGCACCACAAAACTGCACGGGGACAAGGACGGGAGAAGGAGTCACCACACCAGCCTGCCCTAGCCACACCCCTACCCCCACCTAGTCCAGAACCACTGCCTGCCACAGAGAGCTTTGCACCTGAGAGACTCTGTTGGGGCCCTAGGAATCCCACGTTAGCTGGGTGACTCTGGACAACTTCCTCATTTGTAAAAAGGGGATATTCACCCCTACCCAGGTCACTGCATTGCTGGTAACAGTCAGATGAATAAAAAAGTATGAGAAAGCTCTAAGCCAATGTGTCACTTCCTATGAAGCAGCCTTCACTGGTCAAGAAGGGAACCCTATCATGCAAATGAATGGCCGTCCTACCCCATCAGGGTGTTAGCCCCTTCCGGACAGAGACTGTGACCCAGACACTATCTGAACTATTCCCCATGCACACACAACCATCCAAGCGCCTAGAAAATTAATTTGTTACCCCCACTTTAAGGACAAGGAAACAGCTTCACTCAGGTGTGTAGCTTGCCTGAGGTCACAAAGCTCATGCAGGACATCTGAGTTCTTTGGCAGATTTCATTACAACTCTGGAGTTGCCAATGTTATCCATACCCACTCTGCACATAAGTATGTGACTGCCAGCTGCATAAAGACCTCTCCAGAAGTGGGCTGTCCCTAGCCACAAACAGTAGTGGGGTTCTACAAGGGCCCACTGCAGCCACAGGTCCACACCCCTCCCATCAGAGCAGACTCCCAGGCGCCAGAGCCTGTGTTCTCACAGCCATTGTCGCTGGCCATACTGGACACTAAGCAGCTTTGCCACAACTGGCAAACTTGGGGGAGCCTTTCAAAGTAAAACTGAGGAAAAACACAAGTATGCATGCGCGCGCGCGCGCACACACACACACACACACACGGCCCTCCAGAATGTAATCTCTGTTCACACAGGAACAAGACTCTAAACATAATATTTTTTAAGAGAAAAAATTAAAAAAAAAAATCCCATGTGCTTTACTTTTTAATTTAAGTCCAGGAAAGAGAAAGCTTGGTCTAATATATTTAATAAATAATATAGTGCAAAAAAAGATAATGTGTTTTCCCCAATAGGTGCTACTTAAATTTTAACTGAATGCATTTAAAAATGAATTTGTATCTAAACATAAAACTAAACTCTTAGTAACTCGCAGTTCTGCCAGGAAATTAAGGACTCTGCACTGCACATCCAACAGATTCATGCCCCCTGGAGGAGGGAAACGATTCCTTAATGTTATTGGCAACATCTTTTGATCTTAGGCAGGAAGGGCAAAGGTGAGCAGCAAACAAACAATTCCCTTAGAACTTCTGAGGGAGTATAAAAGGCAAAGGAGGGGGGAAGTAGTGCTGGCCTAGCAGCAGTGGACGTGTCCCACCAAGGACTGAAAACCAGAGGGGCCCAACTTCTCCTGGGCTGAAGAGTCAGCTCATCTGGATTTTTCCTGAAATCTTGCCATTCGGGCACAGCAAGACACAAAGGGCTGCCTCCTGCTTCCACTGCTGGGGCCCGGAGAATGCTTCTAAGAGCTGCTATCCACTCAGACCACGTAGCATGCAACCCCCACCCAGCAGAGCCCACCCCCCCAGCCCCATCCGTCCCTGTGGCCACTCACAAACTTGAGCAAGCAAATGTTCTCCCGCAGGGCCCCCACACAGCCGGCGAACCCCAGCGTGAACATCACCACGCCCACCATCAGGACCAGCACCACGGGGTCGATCCCATGCAGCCGGGTCACTTTGGTGAGGTCGGACAGCACGCCCTGAAAGAGGCAGAGAAAACAAGGCAGCATCGGCCTGGGAGGGGAGTCAAGGGAGCTGCCCTGGGGGACTGGGCTGCGTCTCAACTGAGGACAGGGACCTGCCTTCAGAGGCTCCGTCATCTCATTAAAAGCCAGGCCACAGTGTGGCCCCTGTCCACCCTGTTAGAGGCCCCTCTGGCCAGCAGATGCCTGCCCACATCAGCCCCCAGGGGCCCGCAGGAAGTGCTCCTGGTCTCCACTGAGGCTGTGAGTTCCTCCTAGGTAGGCGCCAGGCTTCTCCTGCAGCCTGCAGGGTGCTGTGCTAGGCCTGCGTGGCTGACTTCGCCAGTTCCCCAACTCGGCACTCAATTAATGGAGAACCCCACTACCGTGAGACAAAAACAGACTCCATATGAACACCCTTGTGGAAAACACACCCACCGAGGGTGCACAAAGGCAGCACTGCCCACAGAACATTGAGTGACAAAGGGGGTGTTCTGTATCTGCACTGTCCGAATTGGTAGCCACTGGCCAAAGCACTCGACATGTAGCTAGTAAGACTGAAGGACTGGATTTTATTTTGTATTTCATTTTAATTAATTTAAACATAAATATGAATAGTCACGGGTAGCCAGTGGAAACCACAATAGACAGAGTAGTTCTACAGGATTTATAAAATGCCAAGGAGGAAGTTAAGCCCTGGGGACTGAGTCCCATAGCATGTTTACAATTCTGCTTCTGTGATTATGGTTTAATTCTCTTTTTCATTGTTCTTGTTCTGTAAATGATTAGGAGAGCAGACCACCCGCCTTCCAACCTATAACTGATCTTTGTTACAGGTTAACTGCCTCCTTCACTGTCTGGTATCAAACACAGGCCAGATAGCATCTGAGACCCCCTGACAGTTACGTCTTCAGTGTGGAATGTTAGATACACCTTTTCTGAAAGAAAAAGACTACCTCGACTAATCAGATCGTTGTCACTGTGCATTAAGCCTCACATAGAAAGATGCTGAAATCATTAACCTTCCCTGAGCTTTGTAAACAATTTTGTCTATGTAAACAATCCCAACTGCTACTCTTTGGAACATTGACTTCCATTCATTGGAATCTGTGCTTCCTGGGTTGCCATCCTCAATCTATATATTTGAATAAACTCTCTTTAAACTAGATTCTGATCCTTGTGATTATTTTAAGGTTGACAGATGCAAAGGAGTAGCCAGTCCCATACTCAGCGTTTTGCCCAGTCAGGCTGCAGTTCTAGAGAAGACCACACGGTGGCGCTGTAAGCCATGGATTGCACCTGCTTCTGGGTCACTAGGGCAAAGGGATATTGCACCCCAGTTCTTGCCCTTCAAGGGTTCAGAGGCCACCTTGAAGCTACCCAGCTTTGAAGGTGGGCCATATCCAGTGCCTAAGGCCACAGTGGTAAAGCCCATAGAGGTTCCACTAAAAGAGGGCTCTGGGCCTAAGGCTCTGGAACTGCAGTACCCAACCCTGGAACGGTTACAGAGCTCCCCCCCAGCTCCCCTCAGCCCCCATCCAACCCCCTCTCCCCCATAGAAAAATTGTCTTCCATGAAACTTGGCACGAGGGGCAGGGGGTGGGGCAAGCCCCCCACAGCAGGGTGCGAGCCTGCGAAGCTTCATCTGTATTTATAGCTGTCGCTTGCATCACCACCTGAGCTCCGCACCCCCACACCCCCCACCCCTGTGGGTGGAAAATGGTCTTCCATGAAACCGGTCCCCAGTGCCAAAAAGGCTGGGGACTGCTGCTCTAGAGAAAACTTTAAAGCTTTAGTTTCCACTGTTTTGCCAGAGCTCCACTTTGCTCCTTCCCTTCCCTCCCCACCCCTCCTCCTCCCTCCCTGGCCCTGTAGTGAGGGCCCTTTTCAACCTTCAGGGCCTCCACAGGGCAACAGGAGGCAGGCAGCTCCACCCTGCCCACACTCAGTCTAGTCTATTCCCTAGAGGTGCAACCGCCCCTAGTCTTTCCAGGTAATGAGCACCTAGTCTCCCCTCCTCACAGCCCCTCCACAGGTGCTTAGAGACCTGCCCTTGCCCCACTAGGCACCCAGGAGGCACACGCCCCTCCCACTTGCTCTCAGGGGTTCTTTCTGTGGGCCCAGACAAAAGCTTCAGGGATAAACCGCAACTGCGTCCAGGGACCTGCTCCCCTGCTCCCACAGGCCCAGAGGGGATCAGGAAGTTAGCCCCAAGTCTGTGCTGGGCACAGCCACAGACAAGCCTGGGGCGACCAGGGGCATCTGGAACAGAAGAGAAAGCTCTCCACAACCACGGAGCTCAAACCCAACGGCCCTACCACAGGGGAACACATTCTGTGAAGAGTAAGAACTATAAACCTTCACACTGCACAAGAAATGCTCATTGTCAGGGAACAGATTGGAAGAGGGGAACATTTTAAGTTGAATGAATCTGGTTTTGGCTGCCTGATGCTCAGAGCGCTGGTGACAGTAACACCTACCTTTTCGCTCCATGCCCACAGCCCGACTCCGAGGAAGACAACTCCAGCCAACTAAGCAGGGGCAGGGGAAAGAGAGAGAGAAAACTAGGTAAGAAACCAGCAAAGTCCGCACTGCTAGCCCAGGGATGCTCATGTCCAAGGTCGCCCCTTGGCTCCTACAAGGTTTCCCACTCCAGAACAGAGGGACACTGAGGCTCTGCAGATAACCTGCATCTGATTTCCCCAAATGTCTGGACCAACTCCTTCAACCCCAGATGGCCCCTCCAGTGTCACAGACATCAGGCTGTGTCCTGGCCCATCACCATTATGCAACCCCCAACTCATTTCAGTGCACTATCTAGTGCGTAAGACGGCATTGCCCCTCTTGAGGGCTGCCCCAGGGGTGAGGCTCTGCACAGGACCAGGCACCACCCCGGGGTGAGGGGATGGGGGAACAGAGCCCAGCACCAACTCTGCCACCCACCCCAGGCCTCCAGCCCTGGAGACAGACTCCAAGCACAGGCAAGCAGCTATCCAGGCCATTCAAGGGCTGACCCTCTTCCCCACAGTACCTATACTCAGCACAGGGCACACGTGTGCTCAGGAAATGCTGGGTTATTAGCTATTGAGTTAATACAGGGCTGCACTTCTGCACCCCAGAACAGAAGCAGAACCACCCCCAGGAACCCACTGGGGCTAGGCTGTCCCACATGTGCCACAACAGAAAGGGGCCCAAAAATACACCACACACGTTCCTAAACCAGGGAAGTTTTTTCCATATAAAACAAAACACATCATAATCTCTGCAAATAAAGCTGCCTCCTATTTCTCTGTTTAACTGCTTTACACCACGCTGGCATTTCGCCGCCATTTATCAGCGTCTCCCCAGAAGTAACAGGGCTAGGCTTCTCTATGGCTCTCAACCTTCCAGTGTATTCTCCAGTCTTAAGCCATTTCTGCCCATTTTTTTTTCTCCAATACTAGCCCAAGGGGGCTGAAGTTGGAAGAGCTTGCCCCTTACAGAAAGCCCTGGGAGGTCTCAACTTCTTTGGGACCACATCACTTTCAGAAAATGCACACGTGCCCAATATTTTGTACGGAATTTCAGAGGGCTCACAGCCTTCCGTTGCTGGTTCCCACAGTAGTCTTTGAACCCCAAGTGAAAAAGCTCCGCCAAGACAGATCCCTACATTTTATAAAGATCCCTAGAACAAAGCAGTGCCAAGACCAAAATGCCAGGCTGCAGGGAGAAGGGCCGGATCCCAAGTCTCAGTTCATGCGTTCATTCACTCCTCGCTCATTTGTTCAGCTGACATTCACAGGGTACGTCCCGAGTGCCAGGCCCTGTCTCCAGCACTGGATACAGCACTGCACCCACAGCAAAGCAAAGCTCATGCTCCAGCCGGCTCATCCTTGAGGATGTCCCGCTCCTCAGTCCTCCCTCTGAATTAATTGGCTGGTGTTCTTTCTTGATGGAGGGCACGGCCACTTCCTTTCCCTCCCAGGTGACCCATGCTGGCACAGGGAGCAAGCCTGAAGGTGACGGCTACTGCCCACCATGTCCTGTCAGCCCCATCCCTACCACTCCTCAAGGCCCCAGTGACTTGCTTCCCTCATGCCAAAGCTGGAGACCAAATCTTTTTTCACATCTTATCTGACCTCATCCAACACAGCTGCTCACCCCCTCCTCCCCAGCCACTCACTGTCACACTCCCGCCTCCTCCTCCAAACCCCTCTCAAGGCCAGTGGCGCTCACCCTGCAGTCCTTGTCCCTTCCTCCTCCCCTGGCCCTCTAGGTGACCTCATAATCACACGCTTTAAATACCATCTACGCTCCGCTGGCTCACAGAGCCACATCTGCAGCCCTGGCCAATCCCCTAAGTCAAACACCCGAATGTCTCCTCCACTTGCCCACCTCACACAGCTACAAATATTTCCACCTTAACATGCCGGGGAAAGGAGCCTTGGTCTCCCTGCCCCCAACCCAGCTCCCCACCCAACCCGGCACCATGTGCACCCACTCGCGAGTGTGAGAGAGAAAACGCAGTGTCAAGCTTGATGCCTCTTTCCCTTTTACCCCACACGCAACCCGCCAGGACCTTCTGCAGGTTCTACCTTCAAAATCCACAGTGCATCGGGCAGTGTCCCCGACCCTCTGCTCCCACCTGTCCGCACTTGGCCCCCTGAGGCCCGGATCCCGCAAGCGTTCCTCACTAGGCCCCAAGCAGCCAGAGTGATCCTGTAAAACCACAAATCAGGTGACTCCCCTCTTCGGACCCCTCAAGTGACTTCCCTTCACACCTAGAATAAAATTCACACCGCCTGCCCATGGACTCTCATCTCCCATGTCCTCCTGCCCACCCCCGGCCCAGCCCAGCCCAGCCCAGCTCCTGGGGCCACTGGCATTCTTACTGTTCCTCAGAGCCTTGACACTGTTCCCCAGCCTAGAATGTTCTTCCCCCATATAGGTTCCTGGCTTCCTCCCTCACCTCAGTCAGCTCTCTTCAAATTTTACCTCCTCAGAGATGCCTCCCCTCACCATCCTGGGTGGGACCGCTTCCTGCCCCCCACTCCTGACTGCCTCTTGCTGACTTTCTGCAGGGCACTGACCCTCAACCGCACTGGCTATTTGTCTACTGCATCTCCCCAAGTAAGCCCTCTCAGGGCAGAGACGTTATCTGTTTTGTTCACTTGTACCCCAACAACTTGGAGGAGACGTGGCACAGAGTAGGCGCTGAGCAGGCACAAGTGAGTGACCCACCAGGGACCAAGACCAGGGCTTGCCTGGGTCCCTCCAGAGCTCCTCCCGGGCACAGTCCAAAGGCATTCAGGGCAGAGGAGGGCCACACCAGACCCCAGCCCTACACCAGGTATCAGCCTGGGACCAGAGCAAATGGGGCCTGCAGTTAGCCAGCCTATGCCCCATCCAGTGTTCCCAGACATCCCAGCCCCTGCCTGGCCATTTCCACAGCAGTCCACCCATCCCGTGGAGCCATGTGGGACACGTGAGAAGAGCCTGCCTTAAAAACACGCAGCCAAACCACCACACAGAGCTCTCTTCTCTCCTCCCCACTGCAGCTTGGAGTCCACCCTTTCTCACCCTATCTTCTATCTTTTCCTACATTAAAACCAGCCTCAGCTCCATCTCTATTTATAGGGTTCAGTGAATGCACCCTGAGGTGCTGTTGTAATTTTTCCCCTAGGTGACTAAACAGATACGATGGGAAGAGGTGACTGGTTTCACAAAAGGAAATTTGCTCTGCCAAAAAATTCAGAGCACAAGTTCTTAAAAAAGATCCTCTCCTGCTCACGAGAGAAGTCCATGTTCACCTGCCTCAGGAGCACAGTGCCCGTGCAAGGTGTGCTTGTCTGTATGTCTCTAACAATCACCCCCTACCCCAAATGAAAGGCCCCTGGTGCTGTTCTGCTCATGGCTCACAGTCACACCGACCTATACCCTCTGTAGCTGTTTCTTCCTAAGGCCCCCAGGAACCCCCTGGCTGAATCTCGGTTGGCCTGAGAAGCAGCTCCCTGCCACCGCAGCGCAGTTCTCCTCCTCTCAGCTTTAGGAATAAAGGCTCGTGTTTTTTTCCTTTCTGTTCTAAAGGAAGAACTAAAGTTAACTCACACCGGAAAGACAGGAACTTGGGGGTCACATGTCTGATCATGGGTTCAATGAACACTGGCCCAGGGCAGGAACTCTGGGGACCAACAATGGTTTTAGACACAAAGAGACTGAGGGAGGACCAGACAGGGGAAGTGACCTGCCTGGCTGCTCATGTAACAGCCCCACAAACAAGCCAGGGCGCCCTTCCCTGGAACTTTGGAGCGCATGGTCTGTGGGGCCGAGCCAGGCCAGGCCATCCTCCCTGATTGCCAGCCATCTGGGAATGAGGGTTCAGCTGGGTGCCCTCCAGCCTCAGAGACTTTCTTTGTCCCTCTTCTATGACCTAATTTAATCCCTGACAAATGGGGCCCAACCCCGGCCAAGCCCAAGGTGAGGCCAGCCCTCTTTCTGCTTGGACCACTGGGCACTGGGCACGTACCCTGCTGTGGCCCTCAGGGCAAGCAGCCCCACCCTTTTGTGCATGTGCACGCTGTGTTTAACACTTATTGCACCTAAAGAGACCCTTCCACATCCCATAATACCGGTCCCATTACCCTCCTTTTTTCAGATGGGAAAGCCCTGGTGCAGAGCAATTTGGTCATCTTGCCCAAGCTCACACAACTAGGTGGTGGCACATTTAAGAACCAAACTTGGTGTCTCAGACCCTGACACACACTATCTCACCACCCACAGGGCAGCCACCCCAGCCACCCCGTCCGTACAGGGACACCGACACAGGACCATCCACACAGGGGCCCCGGGTGTAGGAGTTCCACAGAGGGGCTTCGCCTCTGTGCTGTACAACTCTAAAGCCAATGACCCAGTGTCAGGTGGTAAAGCCATTCTGTGTCCCATTCAGAGTGGATGGACAAGGGAGCAGGGGTCATTGCAAAGATTCAGTATTGACCTTTCTACCTTAGGCAAATGCCCATATGAAAGGCAAGAGGTTGTCTTGGGGCACTCTGGGCTTGGCTGGACAGACTTAGAAGCCACGAGAGAGCCACTCATCCACTCACATGAGCAAGCTTGTGGCATGTTACCCAAGCACCATCAAGTCAGAGCAGACATGCAGACACCTGGCCCAGCCCTGCTAGACTGGAGGAGAGAGTTCCAACTCCAGGCAGGTCACAAGCGCCTCTCACCTGAATTGTAATGGCCTTGGCCCCTTGCAAGATCTCATTCAAGCATGTGTAAAAGCACTTGGGCAACTCTTGCAGGCCTTTCCTCCGCAAGCTCAAGGCGAACAATCAGCAGCAAGGCAACACTCTCAGGTTCTGCCCTGCTGGCCTCTGGCTCCTGCACAATCCCCTTGCTGACTCAGGCTGACACTCGCAGCACCTCTTCCCCTGGGCTTCCTATGGTAGCCTCAGAGACAACCAGAAGGAAACCCAAGAGTAAGCCATTGCGACAAGAGGCCGTCTAGAGCAGTGCTAAACATACAGCACAGGTCAGCAGGTCCTGGGTTCAATCTTTACTCTGCAACTTGCTAGTGACAGGACCTTCTCTGAGCCTATGTTCTCCTCTACAAAACAGAGGCGACCCTTCCTAGGTCTCAGGAAGGTTTTAAGGACTGAAGGAAGATCCCATGTGACCTGGTTACCCCTGGACACAAGGCCAGGTACCGAGGGAGCCCTGCCTCCTGCAGTGCAGGCAGAACAGAGGCCATCGAGGAGACACCACAAGCACCTGCTGAACTGTAGACACTCTGTGCCTCCTTCTCCTGACCCTGGTGCTCTGTTCTGTGCCCCCAATAACTCCCAGGGCTGTCTCTGTCCTATACCAATGTTCTCCTTTCCAGATAACTATTTCACTGAGCTTCTGGAGATAACAGGAATGAGGCCTTCTGGAAGGCTCCCCAGGTGAGGTAAGAAAGAATGATGGAAAGAAAACTGCAGGGAGCAGAGGAAACTAGGACCAAGTCTCAGCTCTGTTTCTGACTCCCCCAGTGGCTTCCAGCAAGTGCCCCCTCTCTTGGGCCTTAGTTGGCAGAGCTGCAACATAAGCAGTTGGAGAGGGATGAACTCCAAGGGCCCAGGCACCTCGTGCCGGCTGAGCTTTGCCATTTTACATGAGTCCTGGGCACTGGTACTCTCCAGAATAGGAAATCTCACATCCAGGCCTGGGGGCACTCACTCAGAGAGCACCACAGATACTGGTGGCAACTGGAAATGCCAGTGATTCAGCTGAACTTGAGGCCAGAAAGGATCCCCAAGGGCACAAACCCTAGCTAGACCCAGCCTGACCCCAAGAGCCCAGTGGGCTGGGGAAAGCGTTGTGGTGTGTCGGTCAGGCTTAGGTTGCCCCTCAAGACCAGGGCCACTGTGAGCCCTAAAAAGAGCAGGAACGTCCCTTTCAAAACAGTCCCACATTAAAAAAGTCTGAGCCAAGCCACTTCTCAGTGGGTGTTTGGCAGGTCTGGGAGCCAGAAGGGATGCTGGAGCCCAACTTCCCCATGACAGAGGGAAGCAGGGGCCTGGGCAGGAGATGCCTTGCCTGGGGTCACACAGCTATCACTCCCCAGCTTTTCCTCCTGCCGGAAGGGTGGTGCTGAAAAAAACCAGCAGAGCCAGCAAACCCATGTGAGGGCCCCAGAGGGGGGCACGGACTGCACAGAGGGCTCCAAGGGCTGCTCCCACAGCTGTCTCTGTGTCACCTGATAACAGGGCTCCTACCCCAACCAAGCTCTGCTCCACCCAAGATTCTGACTGTGTCAAGGCCTTGGAAAGGAAGGCGGAGGGGGCAGAGTCATCCAAGGGAGGTGACAGGGAAAACCCTCACTCCAGCCTCACCCCGACCCTAGTCTCAACCACTACTGGCACAGTTCACAATGATTAACAGCGGGTAGAAAACCAAGATAACTAAGCCAGCAGTCAGCACTTCTGTAAAGGGCCAAATAGCAAATATTTCAGCCGTGTGCTGGATGATCTCTGACGCAATTGCTCAACTGTGCTGTTACAATGGGAAAGCAGCCATAGATAATATGTAAATGAATGGGTGTGGCTGTGTCCCAACAAAATTGTATGTACAAAAACAGGCGGAAGGCCAGGTTGGCCTGCAACCCACAGTCTGCCAAGCCCAGCACTTAACTATCACACTAAAACCATCTGGACCTAGAGACGAAAGACAGGATTTCCTTTAGCTCAGCCACATGATCCCTGGGATACCCGTATACCCAGCTCTCCAATACTGGTATGTTTTTATATTACTGTAACAGGTCTTAACAGCCTAAAACTGTAAATAACACAAATCATACATCCGCACAATGGACTCTAACACAACAACAAGAATGAATGATCTACAGCTACATACAACAGCACAAATGAATCTCATACATGACATTCAACAAAAGATGTCAGACACAGAAGACTTCACACTGTTAGGGAAGAATATTTAGGTGAAAAAACCATATATCTAGAATCCAGTCAAAAGTTACTAGGTAGGCAAGAAGGAAAAAAATGTGATCTCCAAGGGAAAAAAGTAAACAGAAGACAACACAGGAATGACAGGGAAGATAAAATTAGCGGAGAAAGAATTTAAAACAGATATTCTAAATATGTTCAGGGATTTAAAGGAAAACATAAACATGATGAGGAAAGAAATAGAAGATATAAAAAAAGACCCAAATGTAATTACCAGAAATAGAAAAAACATTAGAAATGAAGTCACTGGATGGGTTTAATAGCCAATTAGACACTATAGAAGAAAAGATCAGTTAACTTGAAGACAAAGTAACAGAAACTATCCAAACTAAAAGAGAAGGGGAAAAAACAAAAACTGAACAGAACCTTAGTGACCTGTAGGACAACCAGTATGCTAGGGGAATAATAGGGGGTGAGTACATTCATACTCACATTGACTGTTGCTCTTATTTTTATTTCTTCCCTTCTACTTACTTTGGCATTATTTTGCTTTTTTTTAGCTCCTTAAAAAGTGAAAGATTAGGTCGCTGATTTTTAGATCTTTCTTTTTTCCTAGTATAAAAGTATTTGAAGCTATACATGCTCTCTATCCCACACATTTTGGTATGTTTTCACTTCATTTGGTTAAAATTTTTTGCATATGCAGTGTGAAAAAATAATGGTCAAAGTACTCCCAAATTTGATGAAAACTATAAACTCACAAATTCCAAAAGCTCAATGAACCCCAAACAAAATAAATACAAAGAAAACCACACCAGCATATATACGAAGATCTGAAATCTGATAAAAAAGAGAAACTCTTGGAGACAGCCTGAGGATTGGGGAAGACACACTGCAAACAGAGCATGCATATGCAAAGTATTTTAACGAAGAGAAAACGTATCAAAATGTGTGGGATGCAGAAAATGTATAGCTTCAAATACTTATACCAGAAAAAAAGAAAGACCTAAAAATCAGTTACCTAATCTTCCACGTTAGAGAGTTTGGCGAGGGGGGGGGGTGGGGGGCGTGGAGCAAAATAATCCCAAAGTAAGCAGAAGGGAAGAAATAATAAAAATAAAAGCATCAATCCATGTGATGTGAATGTACTTAATGCCAATGAAAATGGTTAAAATGGTTATAATGATGAACTGTTACATGTATTCTATAATTTCAAAAATAAAAAATAATTTTAAAAGAAAAAGAAATCAATGAAATTAAAAACACAAAAAAACAGAGAAACATCACCTAACTAGAAGAAGTCAGACACAAAAGAGTCAAATCTAATTTATTGAGACAGGAGGCACATCAGTGGTCACCTGGGGGAGAGGGGCAGGGTGTGCACAGAGGGGCACAAGGAAAGTGTTCATAGCAATGTTTCATATCTTTGTTGTGATGATGGTGGCTGTGTGGCTTATACAGCTGTCATCAAATTGTACACTTAAAATGGTTAAGTGTTATTCTATCTAAATTAGCAGTGATTTTTTATAAAGAATTTCTGTAAAGAAAAAAAAGTACAAACAAGAAGGGAGCAAGGCACTCCCACACAGAAGACAGATCACTCCAGCAGGCTGTGCCATGTGACTACTTATCATCATCCAAGGAGACACACACACACACACACACACACACGCGCGTGCCAAAAGATAAGGCGGTCTATTTCCTATGAATTGGGCAGTCCTTCTGGAGAAGTAATTTCCACTATATAAGTATGTCAGGCAGGTCAAAACAATGCACACACCTTCTGACCCATTTTAATCTCACTCCGGGGAATCTTTTCCAGCAAATCATTTCCCTCCCTTCCCCAAAGGGAAGAATCTATATTACACAAACTAATCACTGCATCCTTATCTAGCTAGGATAGTAAAAAATTAGAAACAATCTAAATGTCCAATATGGGCATTTCTAAAAATGCAATCAGGAAGATAATGTTGTAATCAGGAATGTTCTAGAGTAGGAGATGCTAATGTGAAAATGCAGCCCTCAAGACTTCAAGGATACTGCTCACAAGGATATGAAACTATAAGTGCCTGCAGACAGCAGACTAGGGCATAGAAGAGGGAATGCTTGAGTAAAGCTGAGATGCCTTGTTTAGCCTTCTTTAATTTCCATGCAATTATAGAAGTTTACTAAATACCTGAAGATAAAAAAAGGACCAAATCTTAGCAGTGAAAACAAAAATATTCTATATTATTATTAAAACATTAGACTTTTCCCCTTTGACTGCATTAATTAACAAGAGATGGAAGCAGGGAAAGCATCTGCATTCAGACCTGGAAACCAGGCCTTGGGGTCTGATACCACAGGCACCAAGTTCGGCTCAGATAAGGACAATTTCCCATCACTCAGAAGAACCCAGGATCAACAGACCATCCTGGAAGGTGGCAAGTCCTCTACAAAGAGGAGCATGATAAATGTCTGATGGAGAGAAATAAGACTCTACCTGCAAAGATGCCATTACACAAGGGTAGGGGAAGAGAGCTGATCCTTCTACCTCGGACTTGCCTTGGTTTGCCCAGGGCAGGCCTTAGTATACCTGTTGTTCTGGTAAAATTCTCAATAACCTCTCTCCCACTGTCAGAAGTTTCCTAATTTGAACCATCTGTTATTTTGAAGAAAAGGGTATCAAGCCATGCTGGTCACAAAGCACAAATGTCCATGGCTCTCATCTCACTCAGAAACAGGCTACACATTAAGTGCAGAGGCTAATTCACAAATTTTATAAGGAAGGAAGCCATGGCTCAGACCTACCTGAGTCACTGAGACAGTCAATGGCACAACATTGCTATAATTTTTTTTTTAAACTAAAGACAAGCAAGGGACTCTTCTTTCTGTGAAACAAAGGCCTACTGTCCTTTTAGAAGGGGTCTCAGTTCCTCTCTTTTAATCTGTCTTGAAAATGGATCCAAGCAAGGGTTTTATCCAACCTTTGCAGATTAAAGTCAATGCTCGTGGTGGAAAGCAACCCTAGAGTTGCAGATATGATCTGAATCATCCCTATAGAGTATTCACTCAGCAAAGCCAGGAAAGCTCAAATCTTTGTGAAAACAGGTGGGGCATGAATGAACAAAGACAAAGGGCTGAGCACAGGGCTCCTCCACATAGGCCTCTCCCAGCTTCCCTTCCTCTCCAAGTCAAAGTGAGATTTCTTTAAAAATTGTAATTGTGGTAAAACATACATAAAATAAAATACACCTAAAACTTATTTTAACCATTTTTAAGTGCACAGTTCATTGGCATTAAGCACATTCACAGTGTTGTGCAACCACTAGCACCATCTACCCACAGAACTCTTTTCAACTTGCAAAACTGAAACTCTGAACCCATTAAACAATAAACTCCCCATTCGCCTCTTCCCCAGCCTCTGGCAGCCAACATTCTACTTTCTGTCTCTGATTCTGACTGCTCTAGGTACTTCATATAAGTGGAATCACACAGTATTTGTCTTTTTGCATCTGGCTTATTTCACTTAACACGGTGTCCTCAAGGTTCACCAATGTTGCAGCATGTGTCAGAACTGCCTTCCTTTCTAAGGCCGAATGATATTCAATTGCATTTGCATACCATATTTTGTCATCCATTCTATCACCAGTGGACACTAGGGTTGTTTCCACCTT